>BOPN01000533.1:150000-155000 GCA_017312705.2 Penaeus japonicus | reverse complement strand
TCCTCCACACACACACACAAACACACACACACACACATCCACCCCCACCCCCTCACATACACACACACACACACACACACTCACACACACTCAAATAATCTCCTCTTTTCACATCACTTACATAACACAGCGTCCGAAATTCGCCGCTGTAATTCTCTCCGCGAAGTTCATCTTGACGAAATACCAGACCAGACTCATGCCGGCCACGGGGAGGTTGGGGGACACGCCCAGGCGGACCCTCTCGCCGCTCCTGTTGGGGCATAGATTAAGAGATCAATAGATAGGAAGGTAGGGAGGTATATATATATATATATATATATATATATATATATATATATATATATATATATATATATATATTTATATATATATATATATACACTCATTTACTTATTTATTCATTCATTCATCTATATATGTAAAAATTGACAGATAGATAGATAGATAGATAGATAGGAGGGCATGTAGATAGATAGATAGATATACAGATGGGTAGGTGGGCAGACTGCTAGATATGTAGATAGATAGTTGGGTAGATAGATAGAGGGGCAGATCAATAAGGATACAGTGAAAAAAAATATATATAATTAGACTCATCGATAGATGGGTAGAACGATCAATCGATAGATAGATAGCTCGGTAGGTTGATGGGCAGATAGATAGATAGGCTGATTGGTATATAGATAAATCATTAGATAGATAAGTGGAGTGATAGATAGGTACTGTACGTAGTTAGATGGATAAATCAAATAGATAAATTACTAAGTAGGTAGATAGATAAACAGATACATAGATCGATTTGGTAGATAGATCTAAAGATATCTAAATAGATTATTCGTAGATAAATAAATATATATGGCTAACTGGCCACTAGATGTCCAACATTCTAACTGGCCATCTAATCTAACACGAATATTACACAATCATGCATATATTTTTCTTACGCTTGACTGAGCACAGAATTCCATGCATGCAACACGAACGAAATGCAATCTTAGTTAACATCACTCTCATCATCCACTGAATTAAAGTGGTGACATATTGAATTATGGGACATACAATACCATTATCAATGTGACGTCCAGCCTTAATTATTTTTTTTGGAAACGTGTGACTTCTGTATAATGAAATAATTCTACTTTTCAAATAAGTTGCAAAGACAGATATCTGGTAGTTATTATTCGTCTTAGCAATTGGAAAGGCTCGTCATACTTAAATTTGTCTGAATATCAAAATGTCTTTGATATCATTATATGATATCAAAACAGTGAATAAAGTAGATGAAAATAAAGGAAAACAAGAGAAACAAAGAGAAAAATAGAAACAAAAATATACAGACAAAGAAAAAGAGTCACTGTCAGCAAACAGACAAAAAAGGAGAAAAATAAAACAAACAAACACATAAACGGGACAAAAGCAAACAACAAGCGACCAAAATCAGTGCAATCACCTGATGACGTAACAACACAGGAGGATCTGGCTCTCCTCCCTCAAGAAGCTGGTGGCGAGAGACAGATGGTGCGGCGTCCATACCAGGTGGCTCTTCTCGGGCAGGCATAATATTTCTTGCATTAATTCCAGCTGTTGAAGAGAGGATTGGCGTAGAATAAGATGTTAAGTCAGTTATATGAGATGAATAAAAAATATTCAATCATACATATATGTATAGACATTAGTCTGTGGGAATAATAAGATATAAATTAAAATCAACATTCATTATAACCAGCCCATTAACGCAAAACATACACAAATACATCAATAACCTATTTCTCCCACAAAAAAGAAAGAAAAAAGAACAACACACATCTACAAGCACATCTCCCTCCCTCCCTATACCGCCCCCTCCCTTTCCTTCTGTCTGTCTCTTCCTCCTTTCCTCCTTCCCTCCCTCCTCCGCCTCCCCTACTCTTGCTCCTACTACTTGCCTAGAAGGATTAATTTGATTAACTTTTTAATAATCACGTAATTGTCAACTGTTAGATGTTTCAGTAAATCCCAGTTTGCGTTATCCAAAGCTAGGGAGAATTCCTCATTCCTCAGCCAGTACATGCTTTCCCTTGGCACCAATATTGCCTAATTATAGATATATATAAATGTCCAGATATTACGTCCCTTTTTTATTTATTTTAATCCGTGTTTTCTACCTTTAAAATCATTCCACATTGCAGTATTGTAGGACTGAGCAAGACCGATTCCAATATCCTTCATTTAGAAAATTTAACAATTGCAGGAAGTTTAATCATCTTCAAAGTCTCATAGTGGCGAACTAATCTTGTGTGTGAACCCCTCCTTATCGTGGAGCAAAACGGATAGCCTAAAATACAGTGTATCCTCATTTCTACAGCATTTTTATCAAAATATAACCCTCGTTTATTCTTAAAGACACCGTTACCACCGTATTTATACTTGCTTGAGGAATGGAATTAAAACTTGCTAGCCGGCACAAGCAATTCACTAGTGCAAATCTGTTTTATAGAGAGTCTTGCTAGAATATCAACCTTTTCAGCTCTCATATAATATTTTTTTTATTCACAACCTATCTTTTTTTCCTCGTCTCGTTGCATCTACGGAAACCTCGACGACACGTTCTCCCATCACGAAACTCACGTCACTGAGTTTCGTTTCATTCATGATTATAATGGGATTACTCTCAAATCACTCAGATATATTGTTTAACTTTAGCGAGTTATGCTTTACAACAACTCCGAAAAACTAAAAGAGCAGATAAAGCATGCATAACCCCTGTGATCAAAGTATCTGCTTACAAAGGCATCTTAACACACGGCCACCAATTGAAGAAGCGCATGAATAATCTCCACGGTGCATTTCGCCAGCGTTCAGCTCGCACTACTTTCAGTACCTCCTCCTCCTCATTCCCTCTACATCCGTCTACGCCCTCAAGTCCCGGCCATTATAGTCATCCCTGCAGAGAATATATGACTTGAAAGATTTATCGAATTAACCTTAAAACCGGGTCTGCTAAAGACTGCAAATATTGCCCGATATCCAATATTAAACTCCAGAATCCAGGAATTTAAGACCGGTTTACTTACTACACCTTGCAATAAACAAAATATTCAACGATTGATTTATCAAAAAACCTGTTACATAAATCGAAACTAATGAGCATCTCAAGTCTTACCGGCAAGAAGCATTCACAAAAATGCTATCCATCGATTTCTCAAATTTGCATCATCACCACGTGGCAGTTTGGTCCTTGGGCTGACCCGCTGTGACCTCCCCGGTGACCCGTCTCTTGTGTCTCCGTGCTGAGGCCCTCTGGCGTGGAGACTATCGATTGATTTTGACTGACAGCGTTCAAGGTGGAAGTGAAACGAGAGATATAACATCTCCGGGCTAATGTACAGAACTTGCACCTTCCTCGCGAGATACTATTTTCCGTTAATCCATAAACGTTTCATGGACTTCTATCATATAATGTGGCATTACAATCTAGGTGCCGTGTTAAAACTTCCTGGAGGGAAATTGTTGTATCGCAGAACCGAACATTCATGTACCTCGCCAGCCGTTATTTTGCGCAACCAAAAGTTATGTTAGGCCTATAAATATATAGTATATAGTATATATATATATATATATATATATATATATATATATATATATATATATATATATATATTCAAACATGAGTACAATAATTTCACAGAGGATATTGCCGACATATCCTTATCCAACAAGAAACTTCAATCCCATTTCACCGAACATCAATGTAATTCCTATGTTGGGAACAAAACATAGACCACATAACCGCCCAGTTATCGAGCCTCCACACAAGAGCCACGCAATTACGAGACATATGGCGGGTTTCACCCAACGCACACACGCAATGACCATACAAGCGCCTGCCTATTTCCGCTTTGTTCCTGTTTACTATTTTCTATTTGATTTATCTCCTATGTCTTGTTCCATGTTTTGGTCTCTGCTGATGAAGTGCTTGCTCGTTTCTTTACTCAAGGTATTGCCTTGTTCTTAATTGAATTATGGAATTGGAATAGCGTTGTAGCAAGGCTTCGGCTTAATATTTACATCATTGGCAAGGTAGAATTATGTAAGTTGGGTTGAATTTGTTTTTATTTAATTATTTGATTGTAAACTTTCCCTTCTTTTCCTCTCTTCTTCTTTTTTTCCCTCTTTCTCTTTCTCTTCCCCCTTCCCTTCCTCTTTCCCAGTCCACATCCCTCCCTTCCACCCTCCCTCCTTCTTCCTTCCCTCCCAACCTACCTCCCTGGCCACTCCTTCCCTCCCACCTTACCTCTTTCCCTCCATCCATTTTCCCTCATATCCTCCCTCCTTTTTCCCCCGTCCCCCCTCCCCCCTCCCTCCTACACCTCCCCCTCCCTCCTCACCGCCTCCGTCAGCAGCTCCTGCTCGATGGCCAGCCGCTGCGCCTCCCGATGGGCCTCCTCGTCGAACTCCTCCTCCTCTTCCTCCTCCTCCTCCTCCGTCTCTTCCCTGTGGAGGAAGGATTCGATCAGTTCGGGACTTTTCGTGCATGATATATAAAAGTCATACATTTAAATACTGTTAAGTTATATATGCTGAATAAAATGTTATATCTGTCTATCTATATCTATATATATGTATCTGTATATTCATCTATATATCTGTCTATCTATCTACCTGTCAATTTATCTATATATCTATCTATCTGTTCATCTATCTATCAATCAACCAATAAATATATCTAATTATCTATCAGTCAATCAGTCATTCTATCTGTTTATCTATCTGTCTATCCATCCATCCACCTATCTATTTGTTTATCAATACATCTATTCATATATTCCTCTGAATAAACAGGAATATGCTGCGTTATAAACATGAAAATCTGATATATGGTTCATTTGCATCCTGTTTATATTTATTGTGACATTTGATTATCATACATTTTTCATTGCATTGCAGCTTATGCTTGTTTGCACTGTCAATCTATCCGTTATTTACGTTACCATTCATGTCTTTCAATGATATAATTCATC
>BOPN01000533.1:117500-120000 GCA_017312705.2 Penaeus japonicus | reverse complement strand
AAGGAAGAAAAGGAAGGGGGAAGGGAGACAGAGTAATGTGGGAGTAGTGGAGGGAGAGGGGAAAGAAGTGAGGAGGGAGAGAGGGAAGGGGAGGGGGGAGGAAGGTTGAGGTAAAGAAAGGGTTTTATGGCGGAACACTAACATCTTGCTTGGCTCCTCCTCCACCTCCCCCTCCCTTCTACACCCCCTGCCCTCCCTCCCCCCATTGACACCTGTTCCCACTTCTGAATTAGACTTCAGCAATTCACACTTTATGCCTCTGCAAAGTAACTGCTTGATCAACATGATAAATGATAGAGATGATATTTATGAGCACCATGATTCAATAGCAGGATGCATGTACATGAGAGAGCTAATTGTTATCATTATCAATATTATCACTATACTTATTTCTATCAGTATCATTATAACTATCATCATTATCATTACTATTATCATTATCGCTATTATCATCATTTTCATCATTCTCATTGCTATCATCATTTTTATAATATTGATAATAATGATAATGATGGTAATGATAATGATAATAATAATACTATTGTCATTATTGTTATCATAATAATTATCATCACCATTGTTATCGTTACGTTTATTATCATCATCTGTTTATCGTTATCATTAATATCGCGTATCATCCCCATCAACATCACCCTCAGTATCTTAATCACTTTTAATATCATCAACATTGTCATTGCTACAATCATTATTATCAGTGTCAACATTATCTGCATTTTCACCATTACTATCACTACTACTTGTATCACTATCACCACCATCATTATCATTACGATTATCATTACTATCATTACCACAATTCTTGTAATCATTATCGCGAATACACAAGGCTGTTATCATCACTATAATGAGTGAAAAAGCAAATTATAAGAAAAATACAAGTAAACGTAGAAATTCTCACATACCACTCAACTTTTTGCGTTAAATGAAAAAATGTCTTTAGATGAAAACAATACATTTGCAAACTAAATTTGCAACAGATGGTGATGTTGAAATGAAGTGAGAAAATTATGAAAGTTAAGCAACTCTTTGAACATTAGCTTCTCTTGTGTATTGTTGGCTGATTGTTTATCTATCAATCTGTCTATCGGTCTATCTATCTATATGTCTGTCTGTCTGTCTATCTGTTTGTGTATCCATCTATCTGTCTATCTACCTGCCTATCTATCTATCTGCCTATCTATCTATCTGTTTATGAATCTATCTATCTATCTATCTATATGTCTATCTATCTATCTATCTGTCTATCTGTTTATCTATCTATCTATCTATAAATTTGTCTATCTATCTGTTATCATCTATCTATCTATCTATCTATTAATTGAATAATGAAAGGAGTGGTAGAATACTTGTGGATTGTGGATATTTGCGTGTATTTATGGCCTTTGCATATATGTGCGTGGATTCGTGTGTGTATATATATGTATGTGCGTATATGTGTGTGTGTGACAAAACCCCACAAAATAACGTATATACACAAATATGATAAAACACAGCCACAGTACAGACGGAACAAATTTAATTTTCTTTTTTCACTCAGTTATTGTCTGATGATGAATTTTCAAAATTGTTCGCACTGTGGCTGTTATTCATTAGAAATGTGTTTGTGTGTGCATGTGTGTATTTAGGCCATCCGCATACATGGGAGTACGTGTGTAAACTAATGTATATGCGTGTGAATAAGTGTGTGTATGTGTGTGAACAAGTATATGTATGTGTGTGTAACATTGATGTTGTATGTGTGTGTTTACGATGTACACATACGCCATGGGTGCGTATGCGATAATTACTCTCTAAATTGCCTCTGATTTCTCATCATTGCTATTCCACACAGCTATCAACATCATCCTCTCACCATCATTTTAATTCCTCTTGTTAATGACGAAGCAAAAATCTAC
Source organism: Penaeus japonicus (assembly GCA_017312705.2). Classification (NCBI taxonomy): domain Eukaryota; kingdom Metazoa; phylum Arthropoda; class Malacostraca; order Decapoda; family Penaeidae; genus Penaeus; species Penaeus japonicus. The sequence goes on along the minus strand of BOPN01000533.1, from coordinate 118,084 downwards.
ATCGCACGCACTAACAAGCGTGAAGAATTATAATGAAATTTATAACTAAATATTTACAACTGAATGCTGAAAATTTAAATATCATTATCAAATTAACTTTGATCATGACGTAATAATCATAACAATCGTAATTACCTTGAGAAACACATCTACAACCTAGCGTGAAACCGCTACCACAGAATCGCCCACTAAAAGAAACAGTACGCGAAAGTAGCATAAAATAGCTAAGGGAGGGGGAGGGGGAGGAGCGGGGAAAGGGGGTGGAGGTTAAGCAAGATTACAGATTGATTGGTTCGTCACTGCCATAATATCATCAGTATTGTTATTTATGCCTTAATTAATTAATTAATCAGTTGATTGATGATTAATGTAATCAATATGGTATTAATAACAATCGATGTTATTATCAATATCTTCGTTGTCATATTCATTATCATTATCATTGTCATTATAACTAATATCATTGTTGTTGTTTTTTATATTATTATTATTATTATTATGATTATGATTATCATTATCATTATTATTATTATTTTTTTTTATCATTATTATTATTATTATTATTATTATTATTATCATTATTA
>BOPN01000533.1:77500-97500 GCA_017312705.2 Penaeus japonicus | reverse complement strand
AGAGAGAGAGAGAGAGAGAGAGAAATGCAGAGTTAGATAGATAGACAGACAGATAGATAAAGAGAGAAGGAGAGGAGAGAGAGAGAGAGAGAGAGAGAGAGAGAGAGAGAGAGAGAGAGAGAGAGAGAGAGATGGAGAGAGAGAGCGATAAAGATAAGATAAGAAGACCGGAAAGCAAACGAATAAAGCAAAAGGCAGATAGTGAGCACAACAAAAACAAAAACGGAAATGAAAAGAGAAAAGAAAGAAATTAAGAAAGAAAAGCGAAGGAACAAGCCCCACGTTGCTCAAATGAATTCAGAAAACCGCTGAGGTTAATGTAGACTATGATGGTGATGATAATGATGATAACGATCATGTCGATGGTGTCGTCATCACAAGACTTAGAATCCGAATCCGGTGCGGGTGTAGGGGAGGGGAGGGGGGACGGGGAGCACAGAGCCCTGGGGCTGGTAGCCCCCCTGGTCAGCCACGAATACTATGTCCACCTGCTGACCCTCGGGGGAGGTGTACCTGGGGGAGACAAGGATGTGGTCTGTTATTAGTTCCTGGTCACGCACATGTGATGGACGCTACACATATTACACATTCACCTTTCTACAAAAACACACATATAGGATATATCTGGGGAAAACTAGGAAATATTTCACTTTCTGATCATATACACATTAAAACATATGCACACTCATATAAGCACACACATATACATGCAAATACAGCTGTTGAATGCCAGGGGAAATACACCAAAGAAAAAAAAAAGAAACTGTGATAATGCATGCACAAAATCTCATATCGATACACGTACACGAACGCCCACACATGAACTCACTCACACACATACACAGCTGTTGATCCTCGAGGGATAAATACTTGTGGGAGTCATTACGCAAGATGAGCATGTGTCACTTGTCACTGTCACTTTTCACTGTCAAACTGGATGGTTTTTTTTTTCTGGATACATACATATATAGGAATAAAACTCTATAAGGTGTGCATATGAAGAGGTAACGAGTCTTACAGGGCGAATGGTATTGGAAATAAAGACATAATATTATGATTCGATCTTAAAGCAACAACACAACAAACTCGTACCTATAACATGGGAAATAAATGACATAAACAATAGAGAGAGAAAGAGAGAGAGAGAGAGAGAGGCAGAGAGAGAGAGAGAGAGAAAGAGAGAGAGGCAGAGAGAGAGAGAGAGAGAGAAAGAGAGAGAGAGAGATACAGACATATAGATAGATCAATAGATAGTTACACTGAGAGACAGACAGGAAAGAGGACCCCCCCCCCGCTCACCTCCACCCCCCCTGCGCCACCTGTCCGTAGCTCTGGCTCCCGGACTCCTGCCGCGCGATGCCGTTGCCGGACTCGAAGTCGAAGGAATATTCCCCGTACGTGTTGTGGGTCCTGTCGTCCTTGAGGATGGGGATGTGCCGAGGGTATCCGACGGGGCGAGGGTATCCAGCGTCTCCGGATACCAGGGCGGCGGCGAGAAGGACCTTGGCAGGAGAGAGAGAGAGAAGGGGTTGAGGGAGGCGGAAGAATCGGCTCTGGAATGGCGAAGGAGCGAGTGAAGGCGAAGCGCCGATGGTGATGGATGGTGATAGGTAATAACTGATGACGAAAGGTATATGGATTATTATCCTGGTTTTTCGATAATGACAGCGCATAAAATGAAATTTGGATGTTTGACTAAAGTTAATTCCCAAAGAATGGAATAAACTTTTCAGAATTTAGAATCTCCAACTTCAGAAAAAAACGATCATCACTGAATAGAATAGAAAAGAAAATGTCCATAAACACAAAAAACATTAACAACAAATGAAGTCAAGAAATAGTAACAAAAACACACACAAACACCACTAACAGCGCCGAGAGACAGACGAGAAGACATCATCCTGAAGAAGTTTTTTTCCGTCTTGAGAGAACAGGAGGAATTAGGAACAGCTGATCCACTACTGACGAAGGAACGCCGAAGAACCCCTTTATATGGAGAGCAAAAAATCCCAAAGACTCCGCCCACTCCCCCCCCCCCATGACAGGTGGATCGACTCATCCCCTCACCATCACCACCGTCGCCACCACGCCTGCCACCATCACCACTGCTCGGTTTCCCTTCTGTGTCCTGGCGCTCACGCGTTGCCTCGTTGCGTTGCGGGCGGAGGGTGGTGGGCGGAGGGTGGCGGGCGGACGACGAGCAATGGTGATGATGCCAGAGTGTTAATAATATGCAATGATAATGGTGATGATAATGATGCACTTGCCTTACTAAATCTACCACCAATGACAATCTAAATGACAAGAATGTTGCCATTGACATATTGACATATAAGGATAATGAGGCTGGTGGCATAACAATAATGACGGTGGTTTTAATGATACCAATAATGACTATAATGATATTATCATCATGATAATAGCAAAAGTGTAAATGATAATAACAAGAATGATAATGATTACAATAATAACAGTAATGATGTTAACAATGATAATGGTGATGACTATGATAATGAGGATGATGGTGATAATAGAAATGATGACAACAATTGTAATAATAATAAGAAAAGTATGATAATATATTGATGATGATAATAATAATATTAATCTTATATTAATGATAATACTAGTAATGATAGCAATAATGATAATCATAACAATGACAATAATGATGGTCATAATAATCATGATAATTATAATAATGATGACAATATAATAATAACAAAAACAATAGAAATAAACCAGTAAAGATAATGATGATATCAATAATAATGATAATGACAATAATGTAATAATAATAACAATGATTAAAGTAACAATAATGATAAGGCTGAGAGTGATATTAGTAATGATGATAATGACAATAATGATAAGAATAGTAGCAATAACAATAGAAATGATGATAACAAGTATAATGATAATATCAATAAGGATAATGAAAATAATTATGATGTTGATAATAAGAATGACAACAGTGATGATAATGATAATTAAAATAATCAAGATGATAACTGATGGTATCACTACTACTAATGATGATGATAATGATACGAATGATAATAATGATTATGATGATAATGGGGATAAAAATGATAATAAGATATCAATAACAATAGTGATGATTATGATAGCAAGAACAATAATGATGATGCTAAAAATGATAATGATGTTAATGATAATGATTATAAGGACAAGTAATGATGATAATAATAATAATGACAGTAATGATAATGACGAGGATAATGAGGCTGATAATAGTGATAATAATAATGCTGATAATAGTGATGATAATCATGATCACAATGATATTGAAATAGTTTTATAATGATAACAATGATAATAAATAATTATTGCAGTGATAATAATAGCAATAACAATAGTGATGATAGTAAGGATTGTGATAATCATAATAATGATAACTATAATCATGATAATGATAACAGTACTAACACAAATAATGATAATGATGATAATGAAAATAATCTCTCGCTTCCGCAGCTCTGGCATTCGTAGGCGACTTGATTTTCTTTTGATTGTTTTGCGTTTTTCCTGTTTCTATCGTATATATATATTTTTTCTCCATAATTCCCTTCTGGCGAGTTTTTGTCTGTTTTTAACTCGTGTTTTTTTTTTTTTTTTCTTTTTTTTTTTTTTTTTTTTTTTTTTTTTTTTTTTTTTTTTCCTTACCAGTTTTTCTTTGTTTTTATATACTTTTGTTTTTACTTCTTTTTATGTCTCTTATCGGTTGTTTTTATTACTTTGGTGAGTCATGATGAAGTGAAGGCACAGCATCTTTGCAATATCGCTTTTTATTTGTTCACTATTTTATTCATTTATTTATTATCATTTTTTGTGATTTTACCCTTTTGTGTGTTACGACAACCTTCCTGACATCTTTTTATTGCAATTGGAATTTAGTTTGTATTTATTATTTACGTGGCCCGTGACGTCACGATGTTTACATAAATGCCCGAAGAATAAACAACACACAGTCAATCTTTGCCAGTCAGCGGATGTTTTATTGCCCCTTTTTGACCTGAGACTCCGGTCGGCAGAAGATAAACCAAGAAAGAAGGAAAGGTAAGTTTTGAGATCCTGATATTTCAGTATTGTTAGGAGCTGGACGGGATTTGCGAATATATTTATGAGATATCTTAACAGTGAAGCTTTGCGTCTTTTTTGCTTTTGTTTGTTTTTACTTTCCCTCTATCATCCTTTCAGGACTTGCTGTGCTTTTTATTTATAGTCTTCATCTTTGCTCTTGTTTGATTTTATGTCAGTTTTTTTTTAGTTTGAAAAGTACCTTCAGTGACTTTTATGGTGCCATGTTTTAGCAACTCGTTTCTTTATGTAAGGCTTTTTGTCAGAGGGTCATTTTAGACTCGTCTTTCTTTTCAGTTAGTTTCTAAGGTGCGTCCTTAGCTTGGCCTTCACTTTGAAGCTGCTTTTAATTGCTCATTTTACTTGTTAGATTCATTTGTGTTTTCAAATGTTTTATTTCTTTTTTTTTTATTAAATGAAGGTTAGGCTGAACTTTAAGGAGTCATACACTGTATCTTGGCCACTCCGTTCTCACTCAGATTCCTCCCTTCACGCTACCTCCCTCCCAGGGATCTGATTCCAGGGGCTTAATCGAGTCCATATTTGTTTCCCATTTTGCCAGCGTCAGGGACCGGAGTGGTGGTGCGGCGCCCATGACTTAAACAGTTGATATGCTACAACAATGATGATGATAATGGAGGTGAAAGGCTAATCTGCGACAGTGCTTAGGGATGTTTAAGCCCCCACCCCCCCTCTCACTTTCACCCCTTCCTTCCATTCCTCTTCCTTCCCCTTTCTTCCCAATTTCTCTTTCCTTTCCTTCCACCTTCCCCCTTTCTCCTTTCTTTCCTTTCCCCTTCCTCTCCTCCCTTTCACGCTCCACTTACATACCGTCTCCTGTTTCCCAAGATGTCTGGCGGAGATTTCCCCAATCGCCGTGACCGACGCCATTAGGACATCGCCAAGACTCTTCCTTCCTTTCTTATCATTAATTATTTTCGCTTCATCCTTATCAACACCATCTCTTTGCTTGTTAGTTTCCGAAAATCTTTCTCTAACCTCAGAAGTAAGCTCGTGAACTCTTGCATTTTCAGGTGATTTCAGAATCTGCTTTTCGTTCTTGTGTTATGCAAAGCGTGACGTTAAGAAGTGCAATGGTCGCTTCTTGCAATAATTCAGTGCATTTAGACCGATCACATGATCATTTCTGTCAGTCACATCCATTAGTTCCGTTTCACTGAGTTTATTGCCAATCTATACGTCCTCTTCTAAGCTGTTCTTTAGCCACTCCGATGCTAATTGTTATTTCTACAAGGATATATATATATACATACATACATATATATATATATATATATATATATATATATATATATATATATATACATATATATATATATATATATATATATATATATATATATATATATATATATATATATGTATGTATATATACAAAAAAAAAAATATATATATATATACATATGTATGTATGTATACATACATACATATATATATATATGTATATATATACATATATATATATATATATATATATATATATATATATATATATATATATATATACACACACACACACACACACACACACACATATATATATACATTATATACATGTATATATTGATATGACGTTTAGATGTTTCTTCTCTGATAAGAACAATAACAAAAATCATCAACAATATTACTATAATAATTATTCACAGGCTATGGCATTTTAATCTGATCTATGTTAGTATCTGTTTCTATATATCAACTATCAACATTTTTGTGCGTGTGTGTGTGTTTGGGTGTATGTACATCATATGTTTGTGTGTATGTTTTTTTTTTTATATTTTCTTATAAAGGATACTAATAAATCCAGATGTAGGATTTCCTCCCATTTTTAATATTGCATCAAAAGAAATGTGTTGCAATTGTGACCGGCACATATGCAAAAAGAAAATAATCGAAGTACAAAAAAGTACATGACACAAATGTAACAAAACGATTTGTAACAAAACTGGTTTTGATTACAAACATAAAAGTTAATAATGTATTAAAATAAAAATAAGAGAATGGAGGTTTTCCACACGAGACTAGATGCTGCGTTTTCTTTGGCTGAGAAATTTCAGTGTTTAAGCGAGCACAACATGGCGGAATCTCAGCGGGTTGTAGATGGAGTGAATAATTGAGTTTGGTTTCCGGTTGAAGGAGGAAAAGGAGGAGGAGAAGAGAATGAACAGATAGAATGAGAATAAAAAGGAGCACGAGGAGAAGAAAGAGAAGAAGAAATGGGAGAAAAATGGATAGACAAGCAGAGTGCTAGCTAACTTGTTCGATAGGTAGATAGACAGATAAAAAGATAGATTGATAGACAGATAGATAGAGTAGTAAAACCAAAAAACAAAGCAAGTCCGGAAAACAAAGAAAGAAAGAACAGAATAGAGAGAGCAAAACAAAAACAAAGACGGAAATGAAGAGAGGAAAGAGAAAGGGACAGAGAAAGAAATAAAGAGAAGGAACAAGCCACACGCGGCTCAAGTGGATTCCGAAATCCGCTGAGGTGAGTCAGATGAAGTGAAAGACGATGGTGATGATTGTGATGATAATGATGATATCGATGGTGTCGTCATGACAAGACTTAGAATCCGAATCCGGTGCGGGTGTAGGGGAGGGGAGGGGGGACGGGGAGCACAGAGCCCTGGGGCTGGTAGCCCCCCTGGTCAGCCACGAAGACTATGTCCACCTGCTGACCCTCGGGGGAGGTGTACCTGGGGGGGATAAGGAAATGATCTGATATAAGTTCCTGGTTATATGCACACGAAATGACACATTCACACGTTCATAGAAACACACATATACACATATACATCAGACGAAGCGGTTGGGTGTCTAGTTCAAGGGAAGAACTAGGAAATACTTCTCTGTCTGATCATGTGCACACTAAAACATATTCACACACAAACAGCTGTAGAATGCCAGGCGAAGTATAGAAAGGATCAGCTTTGTGATTTTGCATACAAAATGTCGTATATCGACACACTCACACATATATACACAGCTGTTGATCCTCGGGGTATGTAAACCTGTGTGAGTCATTACGCAAGATGAGCACGTGTCACTTTTCACTCTCACTAGACGGTTGTTTGCTGGATACAATAATACATACATATATATGTATATATGTATATATATATGTATATACATACATACATACATATATAAATAAATAAATATATATATATATATATATATATATATATATATATATATATATATATATATATATACATACATATACACACACACAAATGCAGCTATATAAGGTATGCATGTGAAGAGGACACGAGTGTTACAGTGTCAACGATAAAAGAAATAAACAGATGAGATCATGAATCAATCTTAAACAACAACAAGAAAAAGCAAACTAATCTTTAAGATCATTAAAAGAGAAGAAGAAAACAAATAAACTCAATTGAAGCAAGAAATCAAAAGATTTGAATTGCAAGAGAGAGAAAGGAAGAAATAGAGAGAGAGAGATACATAGATATAGATAGATAGAATGAGAGATAGAAAGGAAAGAGGACCCTCCCCCCCGCTCACCTCCACCCCCCCTGCGCCACCTGTCCGTAGCTCTGGCTCCCGGACTCCTGCCTTGCGATGCCGTTGCCGGACTCGAAGTCGAAGGAATATTCCCCGTACGTGTTGTGGGTCCTGTCGTCCTTGAGGATGGGGATGTGCCGAGGGTATCCGACGGGGCGAGGGTATCCAGCGTCTCCGGATACCAGGGCGGCGGCGAGAAGGACCTTGGCAGGAGAGAGAGAGAGAAGCGGTTGAGGGAAGCGGAAGAATCGCTTCTGGAATGGCGAAGGAGCGAGTGAAGGCGAAGCGCAGATGGTGATGGGTGGTGATAGGTAATAACTGATGATGAAAGGTATATGGATTTTTATCCTGGAGTTTCGATAATGACAGCGCATAAAGTGAAATTCGGATGTTTGACTAAAGTTAATTCCCAAAGAATGGGATAAACTTTTCAGACTTTAGAATCTCCAATTTCGGAAAAAAACGATCATCACTGAATAAGATAGAAAAGAAAATGTCAAAAAGTTGGAATCATGTAAAGTACTTTTCCTATGACCATCAACACAAAAAACAACAAATGAAGTTAAATAAATAGTAACAAAAACACACAAAAACCTCCACTAACAGCGCCTAGAGACATGCGAAAAGACATCATCCTGAAGCAGTTCTTTTCCGTCTTGAGAGAACAGGAGGAATTAGGAACAGCTGATCCACTACTGACGAAGGGACGCCGAAGAACCCCTTTATATGGAGAGCAAAAAATCCCAAAGACTCCGCCCACTCCCCCCCTCCCCCCCGCCATGACAGGTGGATCAATTCATCCCCTCACCATCACCACCGTCGCCACCACGCCTGCCACCATCACCACTGCTCGGTTTCCCTTCTGTGTCCTGGCGTTCACGCGTTGCCTCAGCGGCGGTTTGCGGGCGGAGGGTGGCGGGCGGAGGGTGGTGGGCGGCCGACGAGCAATGGTGATGATGACAGAGTGTTAATAATATGCATTGATAATGGTGATGATAATGATGCACTTGCCTTATTAAATCTACCACCAATGACAGTATAAATGACAAGAATATTTCCCTTGACATGATACCAATAATGATTATAATGATATTATCATCATGATAATAGCAAACGTATTAATGATAATAAAAAGAATGATAATGATCATCGTAATAATGATAATCATAACAATGACAATGACAATAATGATGGTCATAATAATCATGATAATTTAATAATTATGACAATATATTAATAACAAAAACAATGACAATAAACCAGTAAAGATAATAATGATGATAATGATGATATCAGTAATAATGATAATGACAATGATATAATAATAACAATGATTAAAGTAACAATAATGATAAGAATAGTAGTAATAACAATAGAAATCATGATAACAAGTATAATGATAATATCAATAAGGATAATGAAAATAATTATGATGTTGATAACAGGAATGATAACAGTGATGATAATGGTAATCAAAATAATCAAGATAATAACTGATGGTATCACTACTGCTAATGGTGATGATAATGATACGAATGACAACAATGATTATGATGATAATGATGATAACAATGGTGATAATGATAGCAATAACAAGAATGATAATGCTAAAAATGATAATAATATTAATGATACTGATAATGATTATAAGGACAAATAATGATAATAATGATAATGATAATAATGATAATGACGAGGATAATAATGCTGATGATAGTGATGATAATGTTGATAATAGTGATGATAATAATGCTGATAACAGTGATGATAATAATGATGATCACAATGATACTGAATTAATTTTCTTTAGTAAGGCTTTTTGTCAGAGGGTCATTTTAGACTCGTCTTTCTTTTCAGTTAGTTTCTAAGGTGCGTCCTTAGCTTGGCCTTCACTTTGAAACTGCTTTTATTTGTTCATTTTACTTGTTATATTCATTAGTGCTTTCATTTTTTTTTTCTAATTGAATGAAGGTTAGGCTGAACTTTTAATGAGTCATACATTGTATCTTGGCCACTCCACTCTCACTCAGATTCCTCCCTTCACGCTACCTCGCTCCCAGGGATCTGATTCCAGGGGCTTAATCGAGTCCATATTTGTTTCCCATTTCGCCAGCATCAGGGACGGGAGTGGGTGGTGCGGCGCCCCTGACTTAAACAGTTGTTATGCTACACCAATGATGATGATGGAGGTGAAAGGCTAATCTGCGACAGTGCTTTGGGATGTTTAAGCCCCTCCTCTCACTTTCACCCCTTCCTTCTCTTCCTCTTCCCTCCGTCATCCCATTCCCTTCCTTCCCAATTTCCCTTTCCTTTCCTTTCCCCTCTCCTCTTTTCCTTCCCCCTTCCTCTCTTCCCTTCCGCGCTCCGCTCACATACCGTCTCCTGTTTCCCAAGATGTCTGGCGAAGATTTCCCCATTCGCCGTGACCAACTCCATTAGGACGTCGCCAAGACTCCCCCTTTCTTTCTTAATTCTCTGTCTTTTCGCTTCATCTTTATCAACACCATCTCTTTGCTTGTTTGTTTCCGAAAATCTTTCTCTAACCTCAGAAGTAAACTCGTGGGCTCTTGTATTTTCAGGTGATTTCAGAATCTGCTTTTCGTTCGGGTGTTATGCAAAGCGTGAAGTTAAGAAGTGCAATGGTCGCTTCTTGCAATAATTCAGTACATTTAGATCGATCACATGATCATTTCTGTCAATCACATCCATTAATTCCGTTTCACTGAGTTTATTGCCAATCTATACGTCCTCTTCTAAGCTGTTCTTTAGCCACTCCGAAGTTAATTGTTATTTCCACATAATCTGACGATTAAATACAGGAACACACACACACACACTTACACTCGCACTCACACACACACACACACTCACACTCACACACACACACACACACACACACACACACACTCACACTCACACACACACACACACACACTCACACTCACACTCACACACACACACACACACTCACACACACACACTCACACTCACACACACACACACACATATGTATATACATACATACATACATACATATATATATATATATATATATATATATATATATATATATATATATATATATATATATATATATATATATATATATATATATATATATATATATATGTATATTGATTTGACGTTTCGGTGTTTGTTCTCTGATAAGAACACACACATACACACACACACACACAAAAAAAGTATTACTATAATCATTATTCACAGGCTATGGCATGTAGTTCTTTATGTATCTTAATCTGATCTTTATATCATTATTTGTTTCTTTATATCAAATATCAACATCTGTGTGCGTGTGTGTGTATTTGTATGTGTATGTCTGTGTTTTTATGTATGTGTTCATGTGTTTTTTTTTTTCTAGTGTCTTATAACGGATAGTAATAAATCCAGATGTAAGATTTTCTCCCATTTTTAATATTGCATTAAAAAATGTGTTGCAAATGTGACCGGCATATATGCAAAATGAAAATAATCAAAGTACAAAAAACAAAACAAAACACAAATGTAACAAAACGATTTGTAACAAAACTGGTTTTGATTACAAACATAAAAATTAATAATGAATGAAAACAAAAATAACCGGATGGAGGTTTTCCACACGAGACTAGATGCCGCGTTTTCTTTGGCTGAGAAATTTCAGTGTTTAAGCGAGCACAACATGGCGGAATCTCAGCGGGTTCTGGATGGAGTGAATAATTGAGTTTGATTTCCGGTTGACGGAGGAGGAGGAGGGAGAGAAGAGATGAATAGATAGAATGAGAATAAAAAGGAGCACGAGAAGAAGGAGGAATAGGAGAAGAAATACATAGATAGACATGCAGAGTGCTAGCTAGCTTGTTCGATAGATTGATAGACAGATAGATAGAGTAATAAAACCAAAACACAAAGCAAGTCCGGAAAACAAATAAAGAAAGAACAGAATGGAGAGAGCAAAACAAAGACAGAAATGGTAATAGGAAAGAGAAAAGGACAGAGAAATAAATAAAGAAAAGGCAAGCATCACGCGGCTCAAGTGGATTCCGAAATCCGCTGAGGTGACTCGGATGAAGTGAAAGACGATGGTGATGATTGTGATGATAATGATGTTGATTATAGTGTCGTCATGACAAGACTTAGAATCCGAATCCGGTGCGGGTGTAGGGGAGGGGAGGGGGGACGGGGAGCACAGAGCCCTGGGGCTGGTAGCCCCCCTGGTCAGCCACGAAGACTATGTCCACCTGCTGACCCTCGGGGGAGGTGTACCTGGGGGAGACAAGGATGTGGTCTGTTATTAGTTCCTGGTCACGCACATGTGATGGACGCAACACATATTACACATTCACCTTTCTACAAAAACACACATATAGGATATATCTGGGGAAAACTAGGAAATATTTCACTTTCTGATCATATACACATTAAAACATATTCACACTCATATAAGCACACACATATACATGCAAATACAGCTGTTGAATGCCAGGGGAAATACACCAAAGAAAAAAAAAGAAACTGTGATAATGCATACACAAAATCTCATATCGATACACGTACACGAACGCCCACACATGAACTCACTCACACACATACACAGCTGTTGATCCTCGAGGGATAAATACTTGTGGGAGTCATTACGCAAGATGAGCACGTGTCACTTGTCACTGTCACTTTTCACTGTCAAACTGGATGTTTTTTTTTCTGGATACATACATATATAGGAATAAATCTCTATAAGGTGTGCATGTGAAGAGGCAACGAGTCTTACAGTGCGAATGGTATTGTAAATAATGACATAATATCATGACTCAATCTTAAAGCAACAACAAAAAAACGCATACATATAACATGGGAAATAAATGGCATACACGAGAGAGAGAGAGAGAGAGAGAGAGAGAGAGAGAGAGAGAGAGAGAGAGAGTGAGAAATAGACAGGAAAGAGGACCTCCCCCCCGCTCACCTCCACCCCCCCTGCGCCACCTGTCCGTAGCTCTGGCTCCCGGACTCCTGCCTTGCGATGCCGTTGCCGGACTCGAAGTCGAAGGAATATTCCCCGTACGTGTTGTGGGTCCTGTCGTCCTTGAGGATGGGGATGTGCCGAGGGTATCCGACGGGGCGAGGGTATCCAGCGTCTGCGGATACCAGGGCGGCGGCGAGAAGGACCTTGGCAGGAGAGAGAGAGAAGCGGTTGAGGGAAGCGGAAGAATCGCTTCTGGAATGGCGAAGGAGCGAGTGCGTTGATGATTGCATTATAAAGTTTACAATAGCAAAAGGATACATTGTGCAAATAATATACGATGAACAAAATAAAATTGACGGTAAATATTAGATATAAATACAAATGGTTATTACAAGGTTACATAGACGGAGATAGAGAGAGAGAGAGAGAGAAAGGAAGAGAGGGAGAGAAAATCACATGAACGTAGAAGATGCAACCGAAAGTATATAAAAAATACAACTGAAATAAATAAATAAAACACACACAAAAGAAAAGAAAAGAAAGAAAGAAAGAAAGAAAAAACAGCACTAACAACGCCGAGACACAGGCGAGAAGACATCATCGTGAAGTAGTTATTTTCCGTCTTGAGAGAACAGGAGGAATTAGGAACAGCTGATCCACTACTGACAAAGGGACGCCGAAGAACCCTTTATATGGAGAGCAAAAAATCCCAAAGACTCCGCCCACTCCCCCCCCCCTATGACAGGTGGATCGACCATCACCACTGCTCGGTTTCCCTTCTGTGTCCTGGCGTTCACGCGTTGCCTCAGCGGCGGTTTGCGGGCGGAGGGTGGCGGGCGGAGGGTGGTGGGCGGACGACGAGCAATGGTGATGATGACAGAGTGTTAATAATATGCAATGATAATGGTGATGATAATGATGCACTTGCCTTACTAAATCTACCACCAATGACAATCTAAATGACAAGAATATTGCCATTGACATATTGACATTTAAGGATAATGAGGCTGGTGCCTTAACAATAATGGCGATGGTTTTAATGATACCAATAATGATTATAATGATATCATCATCATCATGATAATAACAAAAGCGTTAATGATAATAACAAGAATGATAATGATCATCGTAATAACAGCAATGATGCTAACAGTGATAATGGTGATGATGACTATGATAGTGAGAATGATGGTGATAATAGAAATAATGATAACAGCTGTAATAATAATAAGAAAAGTATGATAATATGTTGATGATGATGATGACAATAATCTCATAATATAATGATAGCAATAATGATAATCATAACAATGACAATGACAACAATGATGGTCATAATAATCATGATAATTATAATAATGATGACAATATGATAATAACAAAAACAATGATAATAAACCAGTAAAGATGATAATGATGATATCAGTAATAATGATAATGACAATAATGTAATAATAATAACAATTATTAAAGTAACCATAGTGATAAGGTTGAGAGTGATATTAGTAATGATGATAATGACAATAATGATAAGAATAGCAGTGATAACAATGATAACAAGTATAATGATAACAAGTATAATGATAATATCAATAAGGATAAGGAAAATAATTATAATGTTGATTATAGGAATGATAACAGTGATGATAATGATAATCAAAATAATCAAGATAATAACTGATGGTATCACTACTACTAATGATGCTGATAATGATACGAATGATAATAATGATTATGAATGATAACAATGATAATGTGATATTGATAACAATGGTGATGATAATTATAGCAATAACAAGAATGATAATGCTAAAAAGGATAATAATATTAAGGATAATGATAATGATTATAAGGACAAATAATAATGATAATAATAATGACAATAATTATAATGACGAGGATAATAATGCTGATAATAGTGATGATAAGGCTGATAATAGTGATGATAATAATGCAGATAATAGTAACGATAATAATGCTGATAATAGGGGTGATAATGCCGATAATAGTGATGATAATAATGCTGATAAAAGTGATGATAATAATGATGATCACAATGATATTGAATTAATGTTATAATGATAACAATGATAATAATGATAATGAATAACGATTGCAGTGATAATAATAGTAATAACAATAGTGATGATGATAGTAAGGATTATGATAATGATAATAATAACAACTATAGTAATGATAATGATAACAATACTAAAACAAATAATGGTAATGATAATAATGAAAATAATCTCTCGCTTCCGCAGCTCTGGCATTCGGAGGCGACTTGATGTTCCTTTTATTGTTTTGCGTTTTTCCTGTTTCTCTCGTATTTTTTTCAATTATTCCCTTCTGGCGAGTTTTTGTCTGCTTTTAGCTCGTTTGTGTTTTTTGTTTTAATTTGCCTTACCAGAGTTTTTCTTTGTTGTTATATACTTTTATTTTGGCTTCTTTTTATGTCATGATGAAGTGAAGGTACAGCATCTTTGCAACATCGCTTTTTCTTTGTTCGCTATCTTATTAATTTATTTATTATTATTTTTGAGTGTGCTTTTACCCTTTTGTGTGTTACGACAACCTTCCTGACTCCTTTTTACTGCAATTGGAATTTAGTTTGTATTCATTATTTACGTGGCCCGTGACGTCACGATGTTTATATGAATGACCCGAAGAACTACAAAACACAGTCAATCTTTGCCAGTCAGCAGATGTTTTATTGCCCCTGTTTGACCTGAGACTCCGGTCGGCAGAAGATAAACCAAGAAAGAAGGAAAGGCAAGTTTTGAGATCTTGATATTTGAGCTGGACGGGATTTGTGAATATATTTATGAGATATCTTAACAGTGAAGCTTTGTGTCTTTTTTGTTTTTGTTTGTTATTTTCCATTCATCATCCTTCATGACTTGCTGTGCTTTTTATTTATAGTCTTAGTCTTTGCTCTTGTTTGATTTTTAAGTTTTTTTAGTTTGAAAAGTACCTTCAGTGACTTTTATGCGGCCATGTCTTAGCAACTCGTTCCCTTATGAAAGGCTTTTTGTCAGAGGGTCATTTTACACTCGTCTTTCTTTTCAGTTAGTTTCTAAGGTGCGTCCTCAGCTTGGCCTTCACTTTAAAGCTGCTTTTATTTGCTCATTTTACTTGTTATATTCATTAGTGTTTTTAAATGTTTTAGTTCTTTTTATTGAATGAAGGTTAGGCTGAACCTTAAGGAGTCATACACTGTATCTTGGCCACTCCGCTCTCACTCAGATTCCTCTCTTCACGCTACCTCCCTCCCAGGGATCTGATTCCAGGGGCTTAATCGAGTCCATATTTGTTTCCCATTTTGCCAGCATCAGGGACGGGAGTGGGTGGTGCGGCGCCCCTGACTTAAACAGTTGATATGCTACAACAATGATGATGATAATGGAAGTGAAAGGCTAATCTGCGACAGTGCTTTGGGATGTTTAAGTTCCCCCCACCCCACCCCTTTAACCCTTTCCTTCCCTTCCTCTTCCCTCCCTCATCCCCTCCCCTTCCTTCCCAATTTCCCTTTCCTTTCCTTTCCCTTTCCCCTTTCCTTCCCCCTTTCCCCTTCCCTTCCTTTCCCCTCTCCTCTTTTCCTTCCCCCTTCCTCTCTTCCCTTCCGCGCTCCGCTCACATACCGTCTCCTGTTTCCCAAGATGTCTGGCCAAGGTTTCCCCATTCGCCGTGACCGACGCCATTAGGACATCGCCAAGACTCTTCTTATCATTAATTCTGTCTTTTCGCTTCATCTTCATCAACACCATCTCTTTGCTTGTTTGTTTCCGAGAATCTTTCTCTAACCTCAAAAGTAAACTCGTGACCTCTTGCATTTCCAGGTGACTTCAAAATCCGCTTTTCGTTCGGGTGTTATGCAAAGCGTGAAGTTGATAAGTGCAATGGTCGCTTCTTGCAATAATTCAGTACATCTAGATCGATCACATGATCATTTCTGTCAATCACATCCATTAATTCCGTTTCACTGAGTTTATTGCCAATCTATACGTCCTCTTCTAAGCTGTTCTTTAGCCACTCCGAAGTTAATTGTTATTTCCACATAATCTGACGATTAAATACAGGAACACACACACACACACTTACACTCGCACTCATACACACACACACTCACACTCACACACACACACACACACACACTTACACTCGCCACATGAAAAAAAAATATATATACATATACATATATATGTATGTATATATATACATATATATAAATATATATATATATATATATATATATATATATATATATATAAATATATATATATATATATATATATATATATACATATATATATATATATATATATACATATATATATATATATATATATATATATATATATATATATATATATATATATATATATATTATATACATGTATATATTGATCTGACGTTTCGATGTTTCTTCTCTGATAAGAACAATAACAAAAATCATCAACAATATTACTATAATAATTATTCACAGGCTATGGCATTTAGGCTGTTATCTATCTTAATCTGATCTATGTTAGTATCTGTTTCTATATATCAGCTATCAACATTTTTGTGCGTGTGTGTGTGTTTGGGTGTATATACATCATATGTTTGTGTGTATGTTTTTTTTCTTCTATTTTCTTCTAACGGATACTAATAAACTCAGATGTAGGATTTTCTCCCATTTTTAATATTGCATCGAAAGAAATGTGTTGCAATTGTGACCGGCACATATGCAAAATGAAAATAATCAAAGTACAAAAAACAAAACAAAACACAAATTTAACAAAACGATTTGTAACAAAAATGATTTTGATTACAAACATAAAAGTTAATAGTGTATTAAAATAAAAATAACAGAATGTAGGTTATCCACACGAGACTAGATGCCGCGTTTTCTTTGGCTGAGAAATTTCAGTGTTTAAGCGAGCACAACATGGCGGGTTGTAGATGGAGTGAATAATTGAGTTTGGTTTCCGGTTGAATAAGGAAAAGGAGGAGAAGAGAATGAACAGATATAATGAGAATAAAAAGGAGCACGAGGAGAAGAAAGAGAAGAAGGAATGGGAGAAAAATGGATAGACAAGCAGAGTGCTAGCTAACTTGTTCGATAGGTAGATAAACAGATAGATTGATAGACAGATAGATAGAGTAGTAAAACCAAAAAAACAAAGCAAGTCCGGAAAACAAACAAAGAAAGAACAGAATGGAGAGAGCAAAACAAAGACGGAAATGGTAATAGGAGAGAGAAAAGGACAGAGAAATAAATAAAGAGAAGGCAAGCATCACGCGGCTCAAGTGGATTCCGAAATCCGCTGAGGTGAGTCGGATGAAGTGAAAGACGATGGTGATGATTGTGATGATACTGATGTTGATTATAGTGTCGTCATGACAAGACTTAGAATCCGAATCCGGTGCGGGTGTAGGGGAGGGGAGGGGGGACGGGGAGCACAGAGCCCTGGGGCTGGTAGCCCCCCTGGTCAGCCACGAAGACTATGTCCACCTGCTGACCCTCGGGGGAGGTGTACCTGGGGGGGACAAGGAAATGTTCTGATATAAGTTCCTGGTTATATGCACACGAAATGACACATTCACACGTTCATAGAAATACACATATACACATATACATCAGACGCAGCTGTTGAGTGTCTAGTTCAAGGGAAGAACTAGAAAATACTTCTCTGTCTGATCATGTGCACACTAAAACACATATTCACACACAAACAAAGGCAGCTGTCGAATGCCAGGTGAAGTATAGAAAGGATCAGCTTTGTGATTATGCATACACAATGTCGTATATCGACACACGTACACGAACGCCCACACATGAACTCACTCACACATATACACAGCTGTTGATCCTCGGGGGACGTAAACCTGTGTGAGTCATTACGCAAAATCAGCACGTGTCACTGTCCCTTTTCACTGTCACTGGACGGTTGTTTGCTGGATACATACGTACATATATACATACATATATACATAGATAGATAGATTGAGAGATAGACAGGAAAGAGGACCCTCCCCCCCGCTCACCTCCACCCCCCCTGCGCCACCTGTCCGTAGCTCTGGCTCCCGGACTCCTGCCTTGCGATGCCGTTGCCGGACTCGAAGTCGAAGGAATATTCCCCGTACGTGTTGTGGGTCCTGTCGTCCTTGAGGATGGGGATGTGCCGAGGGTATCCGACGGGGCGAGGGTATCCAGCGTCTCCGGATACCAGGGCGGCGGCGAGAAGGACCTTGGCAGGAGAGAGAGAAAGAGAAAATCACATGAACGTAGAAGATGCAACCGAAAGTATAAAAAATACAACTGAATTGATAGTATATGACTCTGAAAAGAAAAAAAAAAGAAGAAAAAAAACAGCACTAACAACGCCGAGACACAGGCGAGAAGACATCATCGTGAAGTAGTTTTTTTCCGTCTTGAGAGAACAGGAGGAATTAGGAACAGCTGATTCACTACTGACGAAGGGAACGCCGAAGAACCCCTTTATATGGAGAGCAAAAAATCCCAAAGACTCCGCCCACTCCCCCCCCCATGACAGGTGGATCGACTCATCCCCTCACCATCACCACCGTCGCCACCACTTCACGCGTTGCCTCAGCAGCGGTTTGCGGGCGGTGGGTGGTGGGTGTAACCAGCTTGCTGGCAACAGTTGTGATCACCCGGTAACACTGGTTGTAACCACCCACTGCTGCCACTAGTTGTAACCCACTGGTGCCACTAGTTGTAACCCACCACTGGGAGCAGTTGTAATGCACCCGATGTCCTGGTTGTGATCCGGTGGAATAGTCAGACAGACGTTCACGTGCCATGGTCTTTATTGTGGACTGTTAATACACCAGACTCCGGCCGTTAGGCCGGAGGTCAGAGCTGTTCGCTCTAGTCTGTCTGTCTGACCTCTCTGTTCTGATCTGCTCTGTCCTGATTTGTCTGTCTGTGATCCTTGCATGTCCTTATGTACCAATCTTCAGTCACTTTCTACGCCTTATGGTCTTCCGGTAACAAATGCAGCTGTCTAGAGAAGTTGGAGTTCCAAGGTGGAAACGAACACGGGAAACAGGAAGCGTCAGGTTAAAACAGACTGCCATCGATATTGCATTGAATTAAATAGACATACATGATCAATGTCTTGGGTCACACAATATCAGTGCCACTGCCTTACATCGATCGGACATCTGGTACTGATATTATGTGACCCAAGACATAGATCATGTATGTCTACTTAATTCAGTGTCTTGGGTCACATAATATCAGTACCAGTGCCTTACAGTGGGCGGCCGACGAGCGTAAGGCCAGGTTGGGTTGTACGTTGTGCTGTGGGCGTGAGTGGCTGCGCTGTGATTCCTATGAAAGAACACACGTGCACTAATATTGATATACTGTGTGTATATCTGATCA
>BOPN01000533.1:20000-35000 GCA_017312705.2 Penaeus japonicus | reverse complement strand
GTACCGAGTTGAATGCCTTTTCATAATCTACGAATGCCATACACAGAAGCTTCCTATATTCGTGTGTTTTCTCTCTTATTTGGGTTAGTGTGTGGATATGGTCTGTAGTTGAGAATCCGTTGAGGAACCCTGCCCGTTCCCTGGGTTATTTTGAATCTAATGTATCGGAATTGCGGGCTGTGATTTTTGTGAACAATTTATAGATTACTGAAAGGAGACTTATAGGTCGGTAATTCTTTAAGTCTTTTTGTATATTAAAATTTTTATTGCGTTTTTCCAGGATTTGAGAGGAAGTTACAAAAACATATGCATGCACACATAGATCAGTCAATCACTTATTGCCTGTTGCATAATTTTACAATCATTGTCATGTAGGTCGGCCAAACACAGCTGCTGATTATCCCAGTATTGAGAATGGGGATGACTCAATTAAGACAATGTTAGTGATGATATTTGTGCTCGCTATAGTTATAAAAGTGATGCGAATATATATATTGGCTGGATGGTAATGTAATATAGGCCACTGACCATAATGATAGAATGAATGACGAGGATGACAGCTAAACTGACAATGATGATGATGTTTGTTATTATTAACAGTTTAGTTATGAACGTTGTCGTTAACGAAGAAGTTGTGAGAAGGGCGGAGCGAAACGAGAGCTGCTTCGGCTGTCGCAGAAAGGCAGCTTCGCTTTCTTGGCCATTTGATTCGGGAAGAAGGACTCGAGGGCATTGCATTGCAAGCGGCATCGGATGAAAGCGAATGAGGGAATCTGCAACGTGAAACTTATATAGACAGGATCAAGAGAGTGACCGGGATAGACTCACAGGGATGTTGAGAATCATTATCACTAAAAAAGCCATCATCTTCATTATAAGTACAAATATTACATCATTATAATCAGCATTACTATCATTATATATCCTCGTTACTAAAGTTATCATCGTACTTGTTATAACTATCAACTTTATTGCTGCTTCAGTCTATCATCTTTTATTAAATGATTTTAGAGATAAAGAGAATCATAGCACTACCATCACGATAATGAAAATAATAATGACAATGATAATGATAATGAATGATAATCACGACATCACCATATATCATTTTATCATTTGCAGGGCATTTTGGATAAGGAAGCACCCACGAGCCCCGGCTTAGCTCCGAGTTCGAGTGGCACTATGATAATGAAGGTAACACTGAAAATAATGAATAATGAGGGTGATTATGATGATAATGTTCATGATACTGAATGGTAATTGTAATGCCAGTAATGGTTATAATAATGATTAAGGATTGTAAAAATAAGGATAATTGGTTATAAGAAAGATAATTATATCAATAGTAATGATAGAAATAATAATGATAAAAAAAATCATAATACGATAATAGCAGCATTTTTTAGCGATGATGATAATCCCAATAACGATAATGATAATGGCAATGGCAATGAATACGAGTAATGATAATAGCGATAAAAGTGGTCACAACAGAGATGTTGGTGAGGATAAGGATAGCAATGCAAAGTTGTTTTGAGGAATTGAATAATCAGTTGATTAGAGAGCCTATAAAAGTCTCATTTAATTATAATGATTGAATTACGATAAAGATAACGCTTATCATCAATGTATTGGTATCATTATCGGGTTCATTATTAGTATTGCTTTCGTTGTTGTTTCCATGGTTTTTGTGATCATAGCTATTGATAAAGATGCTACTAATATTAAAGGTAAAAAATAAAGTGATAATTATAAAGATGATGATAATAATAATAATGACAAATGATGATGATAGCTGTTATGATTATTACAACAAGGAGGAAAAGAAAATGCTGCCAGTGGTGATTACATCCGACTACAAAACATGAACATGACTCAGCAGTCTCTGAGCACATAATCGGTACAATAATGTCCAAGACTATTCATTATATCTTTGCATGAAAAGCACTTTCGTGCGAGGAGGCGTGGCCGGCGCCTGAGAGGGCGTGGTCACAGCGAGCGAGGAAGCAGGTGCGTGTCACCTGTGTAGATAAAACGCGGGCGACTGGTAAGGCGGCGCAGTCGGACTCCTCTTCCTGCAGTCATGAACACTCGAACTTGCCTCGTCGTGAGTAGTTCCTCGGGAATCTCCTCCTGTGCTTGGAGTGGGACAAGCAGCTCGACTCCAAGGATTTTTCCTCATGTATTGCTTTCCTTGCAGGTGCTTGCGAGCGTGGTTGCCATGGCAGCAGCGCAGGGAGGCTACGGCGGCGGCGGCGGAGGCGGGCGGTTCATCCCCATCGTGAAGGACGACCGATACCGCAGAACGCCTACGGCGAGAACACCTTCGAGTTCGAGGCCGCCAACGGCATCGTCCGCTACGAGTCCGGAAAGGAAGCCAACGGACACGTGCAGGAGGGAGGCTGGAGGTGAGTGACATGCCTCTCGCTCTCAGGCTCAGCGCCGCCTTCCATCACATGTGTCATGTTTATTTCTTGAAGATTTACACAGGTTTCGTCACAAGGAAAGCCTGACCACGCCTCCTCCACGCACAGGTACCAGGCACCGGAGGGCATCCCTGTGGAAATCAGCTTCGTGGCTGACCAGGGAGGCTACCAGCCCCAGGGGGGAGCTAAGCCTCGTGGCTCCGCCTCTTCCCTACCAGAGGACGCAGTCCTTCGGAGGAGGAGCAGGAGGAGCAGGAGGAGGATATGCGTGAACCCGAGAAGCAGCCTCGCTGATTTAGTCTTGTTCTTTCCCTGGTCGTCATACGCAGGAGCTGGTCTCGTTGTTGCTGTCTTTTGCTCACTAGTCATGGCATTGTTAACTGATTTCACACCCGCATGTAGAAAAAAATATTTCTACTGCTATCTAACTAACTATTAAATAAAATTTGTTTATGAATGATAGTTTTTTATGGCTTCCAACTAGTGTGGATTACATTCCGTTGTGAGTATTGGAAAATGTCTCCATGTCTATACATATATCAGTCTATCTATCTATCCATCTATTTATCTATCTGTCTATATATATATATATATATATATATATATATATATATATATATATATATATATATATGAGTATGATTGTATATTTGGAGGGCTTTTCATCTTTCTCTCTCTGGAAAGACCCGTAAGTAGATAGATAAATCGATAGATAGATAGATAAAGAGATAAATCAATATATGTATATATATGTGTGTGTATATACATATATATACATATATATACATATATACATACATACATATATATATATACATATATATACATATACATGTGTATGTATGTATAAATATGTATATATATATATATATATATATATATATATATATATATATATATATATATGTATATATGTATATAGACAGATATACATATATATACATATATGTATATATATACACATATATGTATATATTCATATATGTATATTATACACACACACACACACACACACATATATATATATATATATATATATATATATATATATATATATATATACATATATATATGTGTGTGTGTATCTATTTTTATATCATCATCATCAGCCTGTATCATTCCACTGCAGGACGTAGGCCTCTCTCAATCTTTTCCAGTCATTCCGGTCTTGTGTCCTCTGATTCCAGTTTACTCCTGCGAAATTCGCTATTTCATCCCGCCATCTTGTCATTGGTCATGTCCTTGATCTCTTTGTGTCGTGTATTTCCTATTCTATTGTTTTCTTTGTCCACCTGTTGTCCTGTCTCCGATATATATGTCCTGCCCACTGCCACCGTTTCTTATTGCTCTTGAGTATATCCTCTGCTTTTCTTTTTTGCCTGATCCATGTGGCTCTTTTCCTGTCTCTTAAGCCACACAGCATAAGCCTTTCCATTCCTCTTTCAGCACTTACTAATTTCCTCTCAAGTACTTTGGTCGTAGCCCATATGTTATGACGAGGAGGACACATTGGTCAAAAACATTTCTCTTTAGACATAGTGGTAGACGAGCTCATAATATATTACTATGTGTACCGAAGGCGCTCCATCCTAGCCTGATTCGCCGTTTTATCTCGGCTTCGCAGGATGTACCCGTCTTGATGAGTTACCCTGGGTATACATACTTGTTACTGCTTCTAGTACCTCGCCCTGTATTTGTATTTCCTTTACTTGGGTTCGACTGTTGAACATGACTTTAGTCTTTTTCGTGTTCATTTTAAGACCAATCTTCAGACCTTCCCTATTCAAATTGCTTAGTAATTGTTGTAATTCATTTGCTGACTCGCCGAAAAGAACAATGTCATCTGCAAATCTTAAATTGCTTAAGTGCTCATTCCCTACTTTAATGCCTTTCGCCTTCCAATCTAACTTCTTGAATACTTCCTCCAAGCAATCTGTAAACAGCTTCGGTGAGATGGTGTCGCCCTGCCTGACACCCTTTTTATTGGTTTCTGCGTGCATTTTGATTGTCGCTGTATCATCTCTATATATATATCCTCTAATAATCGGTATATTTCCTCTGCTCCTTGTTTACGAATTGCATCTAGTACTGCAGATATCTGTACCGAGTTGAATGCCTTTTCATAATCTACGAATGCCATACAGAAGCTTCCATATTCGTTTGTTTTCTCTCTTATTTGGGTTAATGTGTGGATATGGTCTGTAGTTGAGAATCCGTTGAGGAACCCTGCCCGCTCCTGGGTTATTTTGAATCTAATGTATCGGAATTGCGGGCTGTGATTTTTGTGAACAATTTATAGATTACTGAAAGGAGGTTTATAGGTCGGTAATTCTTTAAGTCTTTCTGTATATTAAAATTATTATTGCGTTTTTCCAGGATTTGAGAGGAAGTTACAAAAACATATGCATGCACACATAGATCAGTCAATCACTTATTGCCTGTTGCATAATTTTACAATCATTGTCATATAGGTCAGCCAAACACAGCCGCTGATTATCCCAGTATTGAGAATGGGGATGACACAATTAAGACAATGTTAGTGATGATATTTGTGCTCAATATAGTTATAAAAGTGATGCGAATATTTATATTGGCTGGATGGTAATGTAATATAGGCCATTGACCATAATGATAGAATGAATGACGAGGATGAGAGCTAAACTGACAATGATGATGATGTTTGTTATTATTAACAGTTTAGTTATGAACGTTGTCGTTAAAGAAGAAGTTGCGAGAAGGGCGGAGTGAAACGAGAGCTGCTTCGGCTGTCGCAGAAAGGCAGCTCCGCTTTCTTGGCCATTTAATTCGGGAAGAAGGACTCGAGGACATTGCATTGCAAGCGGCATCGGATGAAAGCGAATGAGGGAATCTGCAACGTGAAACTTATATAGACAGGATCAAGAGAGTGACCGGGATAGACTCCGCTGCGGGATGTTGAGAATCATTATCACTAAAATAGCCGTCATCTTCATTACAAGTACGTTATTACTATCATTATAATCATCATTGCTATCATTACATATCATCGTTACTAATGTTATCATCGTACTCGTTATAACCATCAACTTTATTGCTGCTTCAGTCTATCATCTTTTATCAAATGATTTCAGAGATAAAGAGAATCATAGCACCATCATCACGATGATGAAAATAATAATGACAATAATGATAATGAATGATAATCACGACATCACCATATATCATTTTATCATTTGCAGAGCATTTTGAATAAGGAAGCACGCACGGCTTAGTTCCGAGTTCGGGAGGGCACCATGATAATGAAGGTAACACTGAAAATAATGAATAATGAGGGTGATTATGATGATAATGATCATGATACTGAATGGTAATAGTAATGACAATAATGATGATAATAATGATTAGTGATTGTCAAAATAAGGATAATTGGTTATAAGAGAGATAATGATATTAATAGTGATGATGAAAATAAAAATGATAACAGTAAAAACTGTCAATTATATCAAAGATAATGATAGTAATAAAGTTTATATATGATATTAATATCTATGGCAATGATGATGAATAGTGATAGTTATATTCATAATAATAGTGCTAATGAAGATTATACTAACAAAGTGATAAGGATAATGTTAACATGAATTAAAAATCTTTGTTCATGAAATATAATCTTGCATATCCCTGTCTGAGAAATCAAAGTTCTTATATAAATGTAATGCAAATAGTAGCTTCTACTATTGTTATCATTGTTGTTATTCTTATATTTTTACCATCATTGTTTAGAAGTAAATTGTAGTAATAGTAGTATCATTTGTAGTAGTGATGACGATAATGATAATGTTGATTATGATGATAAAATGATGAAAGATGAAACTTTGGTTTATGAATTATTGAGTATTACTATTATTTTTCATAAACAGTAACTACAATGAAAGTGATAAAAGTCAAAAGTCTGGAGAGAAAAACGAATACAAAATGCTGAACATGACTCAGCATGACTCTCTGAGCACATAATCAATGTGATAATGATACATCCACATCAATCATCATATTTTTGCATGAAAAGCACTTTCCTGCGAGGAGGCGTGGCCGGCGCCTGAGAGGGCGTGGCCACAGCGAGCGAGGGAGAAGCAGGTGCGTGTCACCTGTGTATAAAACGCGGGCGACTGCAAGGCGGCGCAGTCGGACTCCGCTTCCTGCAGTCATGAACACTCGAACTTGCCTCGTCGTGAGTAGTTCCTCGGGAATCTCCTCCTGTGCTTGGAGTGGGACAAGCAGCTCGACTCCAAGGATTTTTCCTCATGTATTCCTTTCCTTGCAGGTGCTTGCGAGCGCGGTTGCCATGGCAGCAGCGCAGGGAGGCTACGGCGGCGGCGGTGGCGGTGGCGGCGGCGGCGGAGGCGGGCGGTTCATCCCCATCGTGAAGGACGACCGGACGCAGAACGCCTACGGCGAGAACACCTTCGAGTTCGAGGCCGCCAACGGCATCGTCCGCTACGAGTCCGGAAAGGAAGCCAACGGACACGTGCAGGAGGGAGGCTGGAGGTGAGTGACATGCCTCTCGCTCTCAGGCTCAGCGCCGCCTTCCATCACATGTGTCATGTTTGTTTCTTGAAGATTTACACAGGTTTCGTCACAAGGAGAGCCTGACCACGCCTCCTCCACGCACAGGTACCAGGCACCGGAGGGCATCCCTGTGGAAATCAGCTTCGTGGCTGACCAGGGAGGCTACCAGCCCCAGGGGGAGCTACTCCCCGTGGCTCCGCCTCTTCCCTACCAGAGGACGCAGTCCTTCGGAGGAGGAGCAGCAGGAGCAGGGGGAGGATATGCGTGAACCCGAGAAGCAGCCTCGCTGATTTCGTCTTATTTCCCTGGTCGTCATACGCAGGAGCTGGTCTCGTTGTTGCTGTCTTTTGCTCACTAGTCATGGCATTGTTAACTGATTTCACACCCGCATGTAGAAAAAAAAAAAAATCTACTGCTATCTAACTAACTATTAAATAAAATTTGTTTATGAATGATAGTTTTCATCGCTTCCAACTAGTGTGAATTACATTCCGTTGTGAGTGTTGGAAAATGTCTCCATGTCTACACATATATCAGTCTATCTATCCATATAGATATGAGTATGATTGTATATTTGGAGGGCTTTTCATCTTTCTCTCTCTGGAAAGACCTGTAAGTACATGTAGATAGATAAATCGATAGATAGATAGATAAAGAGATAAATTAGTATATATATATGTGTGTGAGTAGACAGATATACAGTACATATATATATATACATATATATATGCACATACATATATACATATACATATATACATATACATGTGTGTATGTATGTATATATATATATATATATATATATATATATATATATATATATATATATGTATATATATAGACAGATATACATATATATGTATATATATACACATATATGTATATATTCATATATGTATATTATACACACACACACACACACATATATATATATATATATATATATATATATATATATATACATATATATATATATATATATATATATATATATATATATATATATATATATATATATATATATATACATATATATATGTGTGTGTGTATCTATTTTTATATCATCATCATCAGCCTGTATCATTCCACTGCAGGACGTAGGCCTCTCTCAATCTTTTCCAGTCATTCCGGTCTTGTGTCCTCTGATTCCAGTTTACTCCTGCGAAATTCGCTATTTCATCCCGCCATCTTGTCATTGGTCATGTCCTTGATCTCTTTGTGTCGTGTATTTCCTATTCTATTGTTTTCTTTGTCCACCTGTTGTCCTGTCTCCGATATATATGTCCTGCCCACTGCCACCGTTTCTTATTGCTCTTGAGTATATCCTCTGCTTTTCTTTTTTGCCTGATCCATGTGGCTCTTTTCCTGTCTCTTAAGCCACACAGCATAAGCCTTTCCATTCCTCTTTGAGCACTTACTAATTTCCTCTCAAGTACTTTGGTCGTAGTCCATGTTTCTGACCCATATGTTATGACGGGGAGGACACATTGGTCAAAAACATTTCTCTTTAGACATAGTGGTAGACGAGCTCATAATATATTATTATGTGTACCGAAGGCGCTCCATCCTAGCCTGATTCGCCGTTTTATCTCGGCCTCGCAGGATGTACCCGTCTTGATGAGTTACCCTAGGTATACATACTTGTTACTGCTTCTAGTACCTCGCCCTGTATTTGTATTTGCTTAACTTGGGTTCGACTGTTGAACATGACTTTAGTCTTTTTCATGTTCATTTTAAGACCAATCTTCAGACTTTCCCTATTCAAATCGCTTAGTAATTGTTGTAATTAATTTGCTGACTCGCCGAAAAGAACAATGTCATCTGCAAATCTTAAATTGCTTAAGTGCTCATTCCCTATTTTAATGCCTTTCTCCTTCCAATCTAACTTCTTGAATACTTCCTCCAAGCAATCTGTAAACAGCTTCGGTGAGATGGTGTCGCCCTGCCTGACACCCTTTTTTATTGGTATTTTATTGGTTTCTGCGTGCATTTTGATTGTCGCTGTATCATCTCTCTCTATATATATCCTCTAATAATCTGCAGTATATTTCCTCTGCTCCTTGTTTACGAATTGCATCTAGTACTGCAGATATCTGTACCGAGTTGAATGCCTTTTCATAATCTACGAATGCCATACACAGAGGCTTCCTATATTCGTTTGTTTTCTCTCTTATTTGGGTTAGTGTGTGGATATGGTCTGTAGTTGAGAATCCGTTGAGGAACCCTGCCCGTTCCCTGGGTTATTTTGAATCTAATGTATCGGAATTGCGGGCTGTGATTTTTGTGAACAATTTATAGATTACTGAAAGGAGGCTTATAGGTCGGAAATTCTTTAAGTCTTTTCTGTCCCCCTTTTTGTGTATTAAAATTATTATTGCGTTTTACCGACGCTTAGAGAGGAAGTTACAAAAACATATGCATGCACACATAGATCAATCACTTATTGCCTTCTGCATAGTTTTACAATCATTGTCATGTAGGTCGGCCAAACACAGCCGCTGATTATCCCAGTATTGAGAATGGGGATGACACGAATAAGACAATGTCAGTGATGATTTTTGTACTCACTATAGTTATAAAAGTGATGCGAATATATATATTGGCTGGATGGTAATGTAATATAGGCCACTGACCATAATGATAGAATGAATGACGAGGATGACAGCTAAACTGACAATGATGATGATGTTTGTTATTATTAACAGTTTAGTTATGAACGTTGTCGTTAACGAAGAAGTTGTGAGAAGGGCGGAGCGAAACGAGAGCTGCTTCGGCTGTCGCAGAAAGGCAGCTTCGCTTTCTTGGCCATTTGATTCGGGAAGAAGGACTCGAGGGCATTGCATTGCAAGCGGCATCGGATGAAAGCGAATGAGGGAATCTGCAACGTGAAACTTATATAGACAGGATCAAGAGAGTGACCGGGATAGACTCCGCTGCGGGATGTTGAGAATCATTATCACTAAAAAAGCCATCATCTTCATTATAAGTACGTTATTACTATCATTATAATCAGCATTACTATCATTATATATCCTCGTTACTAAAGTTATCATCGTACTTGTTATAACTATCAACTTTATTGCTGCTTCAGTCTATCATCTTTTATTAAATGATTTTAGAGATAAAGAGAATCATAGCACTACCATCACGATAATGAAAATAATAATGACAATGATAATGATAATGAATGATAATCACGACATCACCATATATCATTTTATCATTTGCAGGGCATTTTGGATAAGGAAGCACCCACGAGCCCCGGCTTAGCTCCGAGTTCGGGAGGGCACCATGATAATGAAGGTAACACTGAAAATAATGAATAATGAGGGTGATTATGATGATAATGTTCATGATACTGAATGGTAATTGTAATGCCAGTAATGGTTATAATAATGATTAAGGATTGTAAAAATAAGGATAATTGGTTATAAGAAAGATAATTATATCAATAGTAATGATAGAAATAATAATGATAAAAAAAATCATAATACGATAATAGCAGCATTTTTTAGCGATGATGATAATCCCAATAACGATAATGATAATGGCAATGGCAATGAATACGAGTAATGATAATAGCGATAAAAGTGGTCACAACAGAGATGTTGGTGAGGATAAGGATAGCAATGCAAAGTTGTTTTGAGGAATTGAATAATCAGTTGATTAGAGAGCCTATAAAAGTCTCATTTAATTATAATGATTGGAATTGATGATAAAGATAACGCTTATCATCAATGTGGCTGGTATCATTATCGGGTTCATTATTAGTATTGCTTTCGTTGTTGTTTCCATGGTTTTTGTGATCATAGCTATTGATAAAGATGCTACTAATATTAAAGGTAAAAAATAAAGTGATAATTATAAAGATGATGATAATAATAATAATGACAAATGATGATGATAGCTGTTATGATTATTACAACAAGGAGGAAAAGAAAATGCTGCCAGTGGTGATTACATCCGACTACAAAACATGAACATGACTCAGCAGTCTCTGAGCACATAATCGGTACAATAATGTCCAAGACTATTCATTATATCTTTGCATGAAAAGCACTTTCGTGCGAGGAGGCGTGGCCGGCGCCTGAGAGGGCGTGGCCACAGCGAGCGAGGGAGAAGCAGGTGCGTGTCACCTGTGTATAAAACGCGGGCGACTGCAAGGCGGCGCAGTCGGACTCCTCTTCCTGCAGTCATGAACACTCGAACTTGCCTCGTCGTGAGTAGTTCCTCGGGAATCTCCTCCTGTGCTTGGAGTGGGACAAGCAGCTCGACTCCAAGGATTTTTCCTCATGTATTCCTTTCCTTGCAGGTGCTTGCGAGCGCGGTTGCCATGGCAGCAGCGCAGGGAGGCTACGGCGGCGGCGGCGGCGGAGGCGGAGGCGGGCGGTTCATCCCCATCGTGAAGGACGACCGGACGCAGAACGCCTACGGCGAGAACACCTTCGAGTTCGAGGCCGCCAACGGCATCGTCCGCTACGAGTCCGGAAAGGAAGCCAACGGACACGTGCAGGAGGGAGGCTGGAGGTGAGTGACATGCCTCTCGCTCTCAGGCTCAGCGCCGCCTTCCATCACATGTGTCATGTTTGTTTCTTGAAGATTTACACAGGTTTCGTCACAAGGAAAGCCTGACCACGCCTCCTCCACGCACAGGTACCAGGCACCGGAGGGCATCCCTGTGGAAATCAGCTTCGTGGCTGACCAGGGAGGCTACCAGCCCCAGGGGGAGCTGCTCCCCGTGGCTCCGCCTCTTCCCTACCAGAGGACGCAGTCCTTCGGAGGAGGAGCAGGAGGAGCAGGGGGAGGATATGCGTAAGTTAGAGTTAAGGTCTTATTGAATTCTTCTCTACAGTACACGGCCGTCTTAATGAAATGGCCTCAGTGATGTTATTGCCTCATTGTTATTCATCAGATTGTTAACTGATTTCGTAGTTGTACATGTACGTTGCATTTTTCCAAGTGAGTTATTATTGAAATAAATTTTGTTTATATATGGCTCTATATTTCATCCCTTCGAAACGTATTCTCTTGCAAGAAAACACTTAATCTCTCTCTCGCTCTCATTATGTGTCTGTATTGGTGTGGAAATTTTGAATGCTTGCACTAACATGTACATAGATAAATTACATACTTAATATATGTATGTGTATTCATATGTGTGTGTGAGTTTGTGTGAGTATATTGTATTTGTGTATATCTATATCTATATCTACCTATTAATATGCTTTATATGTATGTGCGTATATACATGTATTTAATACACACGTATTCTTTTATCCTCATTATCATTATTATTACCATTATCATGTTGATCTCTCTCTCTAATATATATGTATATATATGTATAGATATGTATATATATATTATATATATATTAATATATATATGTATATATATATATATATATATATATATATATATATATATATATATATATATATATATTTATATATATACATATATATACATATATGTATATATATACATATATATATATATATATACACACACACACACACACACACATATATATATATATATATATATATATATATATATATATATATATATACATATATATGTGTGTGTGTATCTATTTTTATATCATCATCATCAGCCTGTATCATTCCACTGCAGGACGTAGGCCTCTCTCAATCTTTTCCAGTCATTCCAGTCTTGTGTCCTCTGATTCCAGTTTACTCCTGCGAAATTCGCTATTTCATCCCGCCATCTTGTCATTGGTCTTGCCCTTGGTCTCTTTGTGTCGTGTATTTCCTATTCTGTTGTTTTCTTTGTCTACCTGTTGTCCTGTCTCCGATATATATGTCCTGCCCACTGCCACCGTTTCTTATTGCTCTTGAGTATATCCTCTGCTTTTCTTTTTTGCCTGATCCATGTGGCTCTTTTCCTGTCTCTTGAGCTAACTCCTAGCATAAGCCTTTCCATTCCTCTTTCTGACCCATATGTTATGACGTTAGGGACACATTGGTCAAAAACATTTCTCTTTAGACATAGTGGTAGACGAGCTCATAATATATTACTATGTGTACCGAAGGCGCTCCATCCTAGCCTGATTCGCCGTTTTATCTCGGCTTCGCAGGATGTACCCGTCTTGATGAGTTACCCTGGGTATACATACTTGTTACTGCTTCTAGTACCTCGCCCTGTATTTGTATTTCCTTTACTTGGGTTCGACTGTTGAACATGACTTTAGTCTTTTTCGTGTTCATTTTAAGACCAATCTTCAGACCTTCCCTATTCAAATTGCTTAGTAATTGTTGTAATTCATTTGCTGACTCGCCGAAAAGAACAATGTCATCTGCAAATCTTAAATTGCTTAAGTGCTCATTCCCTACTTTAATGCCTTTCGCCTTCCAATCTAACTTCTTGAATACTTCCTCCAAGCAATCTGTAAACAGCTTCGGTGAGATGGTGTCGCCCTGCCTGACACCCTTTTTATTGGTTTCTGCGTGCATTTTGATTGTCGCTGTATCATCTCTATATATATATCCTCTAATAATCGGTATATTTCCTCTGCTCCTTGTTTACGAATTGCATCTAGTACTGCAGATATCTGTACCGAGTTGAATGCCTTTTCATAATCTACGAATGCCATACAGAAGCTTCCATATTCGTTTGTTTTCTCTCTTATTTGGGTTAATGTGTGGATATGGTCTGTAGTTGAGAATCCGTTGAGGAACCCTGCCCGCTCCTGGGTTATTTTGAATCTAATGTATCGGAATTGCGGGCTGTGATTTTTGTGAACAATTTATAGATTACTGAAAGGAGGTTTATAGGTCGGTAATTCTTTAAGTCTTTCTGTATATTAAAATTATTATTGCGTTTTTCCAGGATTTGAGAGGAAGTTACAAAAACATATGCATGCACACATAGATCAGTCAATCACTTATTGCCTGTTGCATAATTTTACAATCATTGTCATATAGGTCAGCCAAACACAGCCGCTGATTATCCCAGTATTGAGAATGGGGATGACACAATTAAGACAATGTTAGTGATGATATTTGTGCTCAATATAGTTATAAAAGTGATGCGAATATTTATATTGGCTGGATGGTAATGTAATATAGGCCATTGACCATAATGATAGAATGAATGACGAGGATGAGAGCTAAACTGACAATGATGATGATGTTTGTTATTATTAACAGTTTAGTTATGAACGTTGTCGTTAAAGAAGAAGTTGCGAGAAGGGCGGAGTGAAACGAGAGCTGCTTCGGCTGTCGCAGAAAGGCAGCTCCGCTTTCTTGGCCATTTAATTCGGGAAGAAGGACTCGAGGACATTGCATTGCAAGCGGCATCGGATGAAAGCGAATGAGGGAATCTGCAACGTGAAACTTATATAGACAGGATCAAGAGAGTGACCGGGATAGACTCCGCTGCGGGATGTTGAGAATCATTATCACTAAAATAGCCGTCATCTTCATTACAAGTACGTTATTACTATCATTATAATCATCATTGCTATCATTACATATCATCGTTACTAATGTTATCATCGTACTCGTTATAACCATCAACTTTATTGCTGCTTCAGTCTATCATCTTTTATCAAATGATTTCAGAGATAAAGAGAATCATAGCACCATCATCACGATGATGAAAATAATAATGACAATAATGATAATGAATGATAATCACGACATCACCATATATCATTTTATCATTTGCAGAGCATTTTGAATAAGGAAGCACGCACGGCTTAGTTCCGAGTTCGGGAGGGCACCATGATAATGAAGGTAACACTGAAAATAATGAATAATGAGGGTGATTATGATGATAATGATCATGATACTGAATGGTAATAGTAATGACAATAATGATGATAATAATGATTAGTGATTGTCAAAATAAGGATAATTGGTTATAAGAGAGATAATGATATTAATAGTGATGACAGAAATAAAGATAATGATAAAAAAATCATAATACGATAATAGCAGCAATTATTAGCGATGATGATAATCCCAATAACGATAATGATGATAGCAAATGGTAATAGCAATGA
>BOPN01000533.1:0-15000 GCA_017312705.2 Penaeus japonicus | reverse complement strand
ACTCGTAGCGGACGATGCCGTTGGCGGCCTCGAACTCGAAGGTGTTCTCGCCGTAGGCGTTCTGCGTCCGGTCGTCCTTCACGATGGGGATGAACCGCCCGCCTCCGCCGCCGCCGCCGTAGCCTCCCTGCGCTGCTGCCATGGCAACCACGCTCGCAAGCACCTGCAAGGAAAGCAATACATGAGGAAAAATCCTTGGAGTCGAGCTGCTTGTCCCACTCCAAGCACAGGAGGAGATTCCCGAGGAACTACTCACGACGAGGCAAGTTCGAGTGTTCATGACTGCAGGAAGCGGAGTCCGACTGCGCCGCCTTGCAGTCGCCCGCGTTTTATACACAGGTGACACGCACCTGCTTCTCCCTCGCTCGCTGTGGCCACGCCCTCTCAGGCGCCGGCCACGCCTCCTCGCAGGAAAGTGCTTTTCATGCAAAGATATAATGAATAGTCTTGGACATTATTGTACCGATTATGTGCTCAGAGACTGATGAGTCATGCTCATGTTTTGCAGTCGGATGTAGTCACCACTGGCAGCATTTTCTTTTCCTCCTTGTTGTAATAATCATAACAACTATCATCATCATCATTTGTCATTATCATTATTATCATCATCTTTATTATTATCACTTTATTTTTTACCTTTAATATTGGTATCATCTTTATTGATGATAAGCGTTATCTTTATCATCAACCCCAATCATTATAATCAAATGAGACTTTTATAGGCTCTCTAATCAATTGATTACTCGATTCCTCAAAATAACTTTGCATTGCTATCCTTATCCTCACCAACATCTCTGTTGTGACCACTTTTATCGCCATTATCATTACTCGTATCCATTGCTATTACCATTTGCTATCATCATTATCTTTATCGTTATTGGGATTATCATCATCGCTATTATCGTATTATGATTTTTAAAAATATCATTACCATTATTTCTATCATTACTATTAATATCATTATTTTTCTTATAACTAACTATCCTTATTTGTACAATCCTTAATCATTATTATCACCATTATTGTCATTACCACTACCATTCAGTATCATGATCATTATCCTTATAATCACACTCATTAGTCATTATTTTCCATGTTACCTTCATTATCATGGTGCCCTCCCGAACTCGGAGATAAGCCGGGGCTCACGCGTGCTTCCTTATTCAAAATGCTCTGCAAATGATAAAATGATCTATGGTGATATCTTGATTATCATTCATTATCATTGTCATTATTATGTTCATTATCGTGATGATGGTGCTATGATTCTCTTTATCTCTGAAATAATTTAATAAAAGATGATAGACTGAAGCAGCAATAAAATTGATAGTTATAACAAGTACGATGATAACATTAGTAACGATGATATGTAATGATAGCAATGATGATTATAATGATAGTAATAACGTACTTGTAATGAAGATGACGGCTTTTTGAGTGATAATGATTCTCAACATCCCGCAGCGGAGTCTTTCCCGCTCACTCTTTTGATTCTGTCTATATAAGTTTTACGTTGCAGTCCCCTCACTCGCTTTCATCCGATGCCGCTTGCAATGCAATGTCCTCGAGTCCTTCTTCCCGAATTAAATGGCCAAGAAAGCGGAGCTGCCTTTCTGCGACAGCCGAAGCAGCTCTCGTTTCACTTCGCCTTTCTCGCAACTTCTTCGTCGGCGACACGATCCACGTCTTAAAAACCGCGTTTCTGAACTTCAGTGTTCCTCTCGAGCTGAAGTGTCAAGGCCCATGACTCACAGCCATGAGTCAGAATAGACTCTTCGTAGTAGCTGAGTAAACGATTCTTGAGTCTCATAGAAAGGCTCTTGCTGCGAAGATGGAACGCATGTCTTGAAACTTCCTTTTTTTGCAACGGTAATGCACTTCCTCACTTCCGTCTTACACCCCGCATCCGTTGCAATCACACTTCCGAGATATTTAAGACAATAACCATGATGAAACTTGAGTTAATGGTACTGATGAGACTGATAATACTGATGCTTATGATAACGTTAATAACTCAATTGATAATAAAAACAATAATAACAAACATCATCATCTTTATCAATTTCTTTTTATCATTTTGTCATTCTTTTTTTTATCATTTTGTCATTCTTTTTTTATCATTATGGTTAATGGCCTATATTACATTACAATTCATCCAATATAAATATTCGCATCACTTTTATTACTATAGTCAGTAAAAAAATCATCACTGACATTGTCTTAATTGTGTCATCCCCATTCTCAATACTGGGATAATCAGCAACTGTGTTTGGCCGACCTACATGACAATGATTGTAAAATTCTGAAAAAGGCAATAAGTGATTGACTGATCTATGTGAGCATGCATGTGTTTTGTAACTTCCTTTATAAGCGTTGGTAAAACTCCGAAATCCTGGAAAAACGCAATAATGATTCTAATACACAAAAAGGGGGAGACAAAAGACTTAAAGAATTACCGACCTATAAGCCTCCTTTCAGTAATCCATAAACTTTTCACAAAAATCATCACAGCCCGTATCACCGATACATTAGATTCAAAACAACGCACGGAACAGGCAGGGTTCCGTAGCGGATTCTCAACTACAGACCATATCCACACACTAACCCAAATAAGAGAGAAAACAAACGAATATAGGAAGCCCCTGTGTATGGCATTCGTAGATTACGAAAAGGCATTCGACTCGGTACAGATAGCAGCAGTACTAGATGCAATTCGTAAACAAGGAGTAGAGGAAATATATTGCAGATTATTAGAGGATATATATAGAGATGGTACAGCGACCTTCAAAATCCACGCAGAAACCAATAAAATACCAATAAAAAGGAGTGTCAAGCAGGGCGACACCATCTCACAGAAGCTGTTTACAGCTTGTTTAGAGGAACAAAAAGTTAGATTAGAAGGAAAAGGAATTAGAAACAGAGATATAATACTTAAGAAATCTAAGATTTGCAGATAAGATTGTTCTTTTCGGCGAGTCAGCAAATGAATCACAACAATTACTAAGCGATTTGAATAGAGAAGACCTGAAGATAAAATGAACATGAAAAAGACTAAAGTCATGTTCAGCAGTCGAACCCTAGTTGAGCAAATACAAATACAGGGCGAGGTACTAGAAGCGGTAAACGAATACATCCTGCGAAGCCGAGATAAAACGGTGAATCAGGCTAGGTTGGAGTGCCTTCGATACACATAGTAATATATTACGAGGTCGTTTGCCACTATGCCTAAAGAGAAATGTTTTTGAACAATGTGTCCTCCCCGTCATAACATATGGGTCAGAAACATGGACTACGACCAAGGCACTCGAGAGGAAGTTAGTAAGTTCTCAAAGAGTAATGGAAAGGCTTGTGCTAGGAGTTAGCTTAAGAGATAGGAAAAGAGCTACATGAATCAGGCAACAACCAAAAGTAGAGGATATACTTAAGAACATTAAGAAGAAACGGTGACAGTGGGCAGGACGTGTATATCGAAGACAGGACAATAGGTGGAAATACACGACACGAAGAGATCAAGAGCAAGACCATATATATATGTATATATATATATATATATATATATATATATATATATATATATATAATGTATTATATATATATACATATACATATATATATGTATATATATGTACTGTATATCTATCTATCTACACACACACATATATATATATATATACTAATTTATCTCTTTATCTATCTATCTATCGATTTATCTATCTACATGTACTTACAGGTCTTTCCAGAGAGAGAAAGATGAAAAGCCCTCCAAATATACAATCATACTCATATCTATATGGATAGATAGACTGATATATGTGTAGACATGGAGACATTTTCCAACACTCACAACGGAATGTAATTCACACTAGTTGGAAGCGATGAAAACTATCATTCATAAACAAATTTTATTTAATAGTTAGTTAGATAGCAGTAGATTTTTTTTTTTTTCTACATGCGGGTGTGAAATCAGTTAACAATGCCATGACTAGTGAGCAAAAGACAGCAACAACGAGACCAGCTCCTGCGTATGACGACCAGGAAATAAGACAGAAATCAGCGAGGCTGCTTCTCGGGTTCACTATCCTCCCCCTGCTCCTGCTGCTCCTCCTCGAAGGACTGGGTCCTCTGGTAGGGAAGAGGCGGGAGCCACGGGAGTAGCTCCCCAAGGGCTGGTAGCCTCCCTGGTCAGCCACAGTGATTTCCAGGGATGCCCTCCGGTGCCTGGTACCTGTGCGTGGAGGAGGCGTGGTCAGGCTCTCCTTGTGACGAAACCTGTGTAAATCTTCAAGAAACAAACATGACACATGTGATGGAAGGCGGCGCTGAGCCTGAGAGCGAGAGGCATGTCACTCACCTCCAGCCTCCCTCCTGCACGTGTCCGTTGGCTTCCTTTCCGGACTCGTAGCGGACGATGCCGTTGGCGGCCTCGAACTCGAAGGTGTTCTCGCCGTAGGCGTTCTGCGTCCGGTCGTCCTTCACGATGGGGATGAACCGCCCGCCTCCGCCGCCGCCGCCGCCGCCGCCGCCGCCGCCGCCGTAGCCTCCCTGCGCTGCTGCCATGGCAACCGCGCTCGCAAGCACCTGCAAGAAAAGCAATACATGAGGAAAAATCCTTGGAGTCGAGCTGCTTGTCCCACTCCAAGCACAGGAGGAGATTCCGAGGAACTACTCACGACGAGGCAAGTTCGAGTGTTCATGACTGCAGGAAGCGGAGTCCGACTGCGCCGCCTTGCAGTCGCCCGCGTTTTATACACAGGTGACACGCACCTGCTTCTCCCTCGCTCGCTGTGGCCACGCCCTCTCAGGCGCCGGCCACGCCTCCTCGCAGGAAAGTGCTTTTCATGCAAAAATATGATGAATAGTCTTGGACATTATTGTACTGATTATGTGCACAGAGACTGCTGAGTCATGTTCATGTTTTGCAGTCGGATGTAGTCACCACTGGCAGCATTTTCTTTTTCTCCTTGTTGTCATAATCATAATAACTATCATCATCATTATTTGTCATTATCATTATTATCATCTTTATTATTATCACCTTATTTTTTCACCTTTAATGTTAGTAGCATATTTATCAATAGCTATGATGACAAAATCCATGACAACAACAACGAAAGCAATACTAATAATGAACCCGATAATGACACCAGCCACATTGATGATAAGCGTTATCTTTATCATCAACCCAATCATTATAATCAAATGAGACTTTTATAGGCTCTCTAATCAATTGATTACTCGATTCCTCAAAATAACTTTGCATTGCTATCCTTATCCTCACCAACATCTCTGTTGTGACCACTTTTATCGCCATTATCATTACTCGTATCCATTGCTATTACCATTTGCTATCATCATTATCTTTATCGTTATTGGGATTATCATCATCGCTAAAGAATGCTGCTATTATCGTATTATGATTTTTAAAAATATCATTACCATTATTTCTATCATTACTATTAATATCATTATCTTTCTTATAACCAATTATCCTTTTTTTACAATCCTTAATAATTATTATCATCATTATTGTCATTACTATTATCATTCAGTATCATGAACATTATCATCATAATCACCCTCATTATTCATTATTTTCAGTGTTACCTTCATTATCATGGTGCCCTCCCGAACTCGGAGATAAGCCGGGGCTCGTGGGTGCTTCCTTATTCAAAATGCCCTGCAAATGATAAAATGATCTATGGTGATGTCGTGATTATCATTCATTATCATTATTATTATCATTATTATTTTCATCATCGTAATGATGGTGCTATGATTCTCTTTATCTCTGAAATCATCTAATAAAAGATGATAGAGTGAAACAGCAATAAAGTTGATAGTTATAACAAATACAATGATAACGATGGTATGTAATGATAGTAATAATGGTTATAATGATAGTGATAACGTACTTATAATGAAGATGACGGCTATCTTAGTGATAATGATTCTCAACATCCCGCAGCGAAGTCTTTCCCGCTCACTCCTTTGATTCTGTCTATATAAGTTTCATGTTGTAGTCCCCTCACTCGCTTTCATCCGATGCCGCTTGCAATGCAATGTCCTCGAGTCCTTCTTCCCGAATTAAATGGCCAAGAAAGCGGAGCTGCCTTTCTGCGACAGCCGAAGCAGCTCTCGTTTCACTTCGCCTTTCTCGCAACTTCTTCGTCGGCGACACGATCCACGTCTTAAAAACCGCGTTTCTGAACTTCAGTGTTCCTCTCGAGCTGAAGTGTCAAGGCCCACGACTCACAGCCATGAGTCAGAATAGACTCTTCGTAGTGCCTGAGTAAATGAGTCTTGAGTCTCATAGAAAGGCTCTTGTTGCGAAGATGGAACGCATGTCTTGAAAATTCCTTTTTTTGCAACGGTAATGCACTTCCTCACTTCCGTCTTACACCTCGCATCCGTTACAATCACACTTTCGAGATATTTAAGACAATAACCATGATGAAACTTGAGTTAATGGTACTGATGAGACTGATAATACTGATGCTTATGATAACGTTAATAACTCAATCGATAATAAAAACAATAATAACAAACATCATCATCATTATCAATTTCTTTTTATCATTTTGTCATTCTTTTTTATCATTTTGTCATTCTTTTTTATCATTTTGTCATTCTTGTTTATCATTATGGTCAATGGCCTATATTACATTACAATTCATCCAATATAAATAATCGCATCACTTTTATAACTATAGTGAGTACAAAAATCACCACTAACATTGTCTTAATTGTGTCATCCCCATTCTCAATACTGGGATAATCAGCAGCTGTGTTTGGCCGACCTACATGACAATGATTGTAAAATTCTGCAAAAGGCAATAAGTGATTGACTGATCTATGTGAGCATGCATATGTTTTTGTAACTTCCTCTATAAGCGTTGGTAAAACTCCGAAATCCTGGAAAAACGCAATAATGATTCTAATACACAAAAAGGGGGACACAAAAGACTTAAAGAATTACCGACCTATAAGCCTCCTTTCAGAAATTCATAAACTTTTCACAAAAATCATCGCAGCCCGTATCACCGATACATTAGATTCAAAACAACCCAGGGAACAGTCAGGGTTCCGCAGCGGATTCTCAACTACAGACCATATCCACACACTAACCCAAATAAGAGAAAAAATAAACGAATATAGGAAGCCCC
This sequence comes from Penaeus japonicus, assembly GCA_017312705.2. NCBI lineage: Eukaryota > Metazoa > Arthropoda > Malacostraca > Decapoda > Penaeidae > Penaeus > Penaeus japonicus. The sequence continues at coordinate 7,837 of BOPN01000533.1, read as the reverse complement.
TGTGTATGGCATTCGTAGATTACGAAAAGGCATTCGACTCGGTACAGATAGCAGTAGTACTAGATGCAATTCGTAAACAAGGAGTAGAGGAAATATATTGCAGATTATTAGAGGATATATATAGAGATGGTACAGCGACCTTCAAAATCCACGCAGAAACCAATAAAATACCAATAAAAAGGAGTGTCAAGCAGGGCGACACCATCTCACAGAAGCTGTTTACAGCTTGTTTAGAGGAAGTGTTCAAGAAGTTAGATTAGAAGGAGAAAGGAATTAAAGTAGGGGATAAATACTTAAGAAATCTAAGATTTGCAGATAAGATTGTTCTTTTCGGCGAGTCAGCAAATGAATCACAACAATTACTAAGCGATTTGAATAGAGAAGACCTGAAGATAAAATGAACATGAAAAAGACTAAAGTCATGTTCAGCAGTCGAACCCTAGTTGAGCAAATACAAATACAGGGCGAGGTACTAGAAGCGGTAAACGAATACATCCTGCGAAGCCGAGATAAAACGGTGAATCAGGCTAGGTTGGAGTGCCTTCGATACACATAGTAATATATTACGAGGTCGTTTGCCACTATGCCTAAAGAGAAATGTTTTTGAACAATGTGTCCTCCCCGTCATAACATATGGGTCAGAAACATGGACTACGACCAAGGCACTCGAGAGGAAGTTAGTAAGTGCTCAAAGAGTAATGGAAAGGCTTGTGCTAGGAGTTAGCTTAAGAGATAGGAAAAGAGCTACATGAATCAGGCAACAACCAAAAGTAGAGGATATACTTAAGAACATTAAGAAGAAACGGTGGCAGTGGGCAGGACATGTATATCGGAGACAGGACAATAGGTGGAAATACACGACACGAAGAGATCAAGAGCAAGACCATATATATATGTATATATATATATATATATATATATATATAATGTATTATATATATACATATACATATATATATGTATATATATATATGTACTGTATATCTGTCTACTCACACACATATATATATACTAATTTATCTCTTTATCTATCTATCTATCGATTTATCTATCTACATGTACTTACAGGTCTTTCCAGAGAGAGAAAGATGAAAAGCCCTCCAAATATACAATCATACTCATATCTATATGGATAGATAGACTGATATATGTATAGACATGGAGACATTTTCCAACACTCACAACGGAATGCCATTCACACTAGTTGGAAGCGATGAAAACTATCATTCATAAACAAATTTTATTTAATAGTTAGTTAGATAGCAGTAGAAATATTTTTTCTACATGCGGGTGTGAAATCAGTTAACAATGCCATGATTATTGAACAAAAGACAACGAGACCAGCTCCTCCGTATGACGACCAGGGAAAGAACAAGACTGAATCAGCGAGGCTGCTTCTCGGGTTTACGCATATCCTCCCCCTGTTCCTGCTGCTCCTCCTCCGAAGGACTGCGTCCTCTGGTAGGGAAGAGGCGGAGCCACGGGGAGCAGCTCCCCCTGGGGCTGGTAGCCTCCCTGGTCAGCCACGAAGCTGATTTCCACAGGGATGCCCTCCGGTGCCTGGTACCTGTGCGTGGAGGAGGCGTGGTCAGGCTTTCCTTGTGACGAAACCTGTGTAAATCTTCAAGAAACAAACATGACACATGTGATGGAAGGCGGCGCTGAGCCTGAGAGCGAGAGGCATGTCACTCACCTCCAGCCTCCCTCCTGCACGTGTCCGTTGGCTTCCTTTCCGGACTCGTAGCGGACGATGCCGTTGGCGGCCTCGAACTCGAAGGTGTTCTCGCCGTAGGCGTTCTGCGTCCGGTCGTCCTTCACGATGGGGATGAACCGCCCGCTTCCGCCGCCGCCGCCGCCACCGCCGCCGCCGTAGCCTCCCTGCGCTGCTGCCATGGCAACCGCGCTCGCAAGCACCTGCAAGGAAAGGAATACATGAGGAAAAATCCTTGGAGTCGAGCTGCTTGTCCCACTCCAAGTACAGGCGGAGATTCCCGAGGAACTACTCACGACGAGGCAAGTTCGAGTGTTCATGACTGCAGGAAGCGGAGTCCGACTGCGCCGCCTTGCAGTCGCCCGCGTTTTATACACAGGTGACACGCACCTGCTTCTCCCTCGCTCGCTGTGGCCACGCCCTCTCAGGCGCCGGCCACGCCTCCTCGCACGAAAGTGCTTTTCATGCAAAAATATGATGATTGATGTGGATGTATCATTATCACATTGATTATGTGCTCAGAGAGTCATGCTGAGTCATGTTCAGCATTTTGTATTCGTTTTTCTCTCCAGCCTTGCTCTGTTCAGTTGTGTCACTGTTGTCAACATGCAAGAAAAAAAAATCTTTTGACTCTTATCACTTTCATTGTAGTTACTGTTTATGAAAAATAATAGTAATACTCAACAATTCATAAACCAAAGTTTCATCTTTCATCATTTTATCATCATAATCAACATTATCATTATCGACATCACTACTACAAATGATACTACTATTACTACAATTTACTTCTAAACAATGATGGTAAAAATATAAGAATAACAACAATGATAACAATAGTAGAAGTTATTATTTGCATTACATTTATATAAGAACTTTGATTTCTCAGACAGGGATATGCAAGATTATATTTCATGAACAAAGATTTTTAATTCATGTTAACATTATCCTTATCACTTTGTTAGTATAATCTTCATTAGCACTTCTATTATGAATATAACTATCACTGTTCATCATCATTGCCATAGATATTAATATCATATATAAACTTTATTACTATCATTATCTTTGATATAATTGACAGTTTTTACTGTTATCATTTTTATTTTCACTATCAATGTTTTCATATATAAGTTAATTATCATACATACAGTGATGAAAATTATGAAAAGAACAACAATGATCATTATGTTGATAATGATAGTATTACTACTAATGATGATGATAATACTAATAATGATAATGATAAAACTTGATAATAACATTAAGGATGTAGATTATAATATTAATGATTTTACTGTTTTTAATAAGGATGATATTAATAATGATGCTATTGATAAAAGGAGTATGATGATATTTATTGTTGACAATAATCACTATACAAGTAATCTGGATAATGAGAAGACTGCCTGATGATAGCAATGATATCTTCATTATGTAAAACATGTTAAATTCACTATGTTAAAGATGACAGTTATTGTCAACGTCATTACTGTTATGATATTCACGATATCCATCAATCATATTGTCATTGTCATTAATATTGTTCTTGTTTTAGTTGAGGGATGTCCATCTGATGTAACACGAAGGCTCTGTGTTGTTATAAGACTGCGATTATCAACATGATCACTGTGGGTAAATAATGCCATCTGTTATCACAATTCCCGTTTTCTTCAGATCCCAATTGATAAAAATGAATTAGCGTGACTTTGATGATCATAATCTCAGCCTAATCATTATCTTTGAAAGTACATCTTTAGCTTGTCAATTCTTAGTAATTAAGAACCTTCCTATTCTTTACGTTACGCAGTGACATTAACATTCCTATGGATATCTATCTATCTATCTATCCATCCACATATCTATCTAGATAGAACTCTGGGTTCAATTCACTAAGTTCTGTAAATGTTACTTGACTCGGACCAAAAAGCCCAGCCATTTCGTTCAGCTAGTTGATGCTGACTCATCAGACCATCCTTGCTGAATCTTGGTGGCCGAAATGCCTTCAGGCTTTCCAGTTCCCACTGGGATCGTGTCAGGCACAGCCGCCTTGCCAGTACAGCACCAGTACTCGCGGGGCTTCGGCGGAGGAAGCGCGCATGGTCACACTCCAGAAGATAGTGCTGCAATGTGGCTTCCGGCGCACCTCAATGCTCGCAACAGCGATCACTTTGCTCAATGGTATCAATACCTTGCCACTGACACTTTCTGAATCTGTGAGTGATCACTCCCGTACCTCTTGATCTTAGCTCAGAGAGCGTTAAGGGTTCATACCCTGTGGCGTCACCATACCATCTGGCTGAGGGAGAGATTCTGGCTTCCTCTCTGAGTGGTTGCAGCACCCACTCTGTGCCTTCAGAAAGCTCTGCTGGTTTTATTTTCTCATGGTTTGGGGAGTTTCCCCCGCCAAGCTCCCCTGCTTGGTCTGCGATATCGTTTCCCCGGATGCCGGTGTGGCGAGGGACTCTTGGTCAAGGTGACCGAGAGTGCACGAGAAGAGTGGTCAGTAGGTAGACATCATAGTTGTGGATACCCTGCTGCAGGCTATGGGTAGCCGCTCCATATATATGTAGATAGACTGCAGAGATTAGCTTTTCGAGTCATGCGTAGGAATCTCTGACAGGTTGGTAGCAAGGAAACACAGATATATATAAACGAAATTTATTTTTCGGGTGTCAGTAAAACTAATTTTCTATCTACAACTGCGGATTCCGTTAACAGTGCCATGATTAGCGATGACATGAACGAGACCAGCTCCTTCCGATGGCCGTGAAGAGGGACGAAACCAAGACCGAATCAGCGACGCTGCTTCTCGGGTTTACGCATATCCTCCCCCTGCTCCTCCTCCGAAGGACTGCGTCCTCTGGTAGGGAAGAGGCGGAGCCACGGGGAGCAGCTCCCCCTGGGGCTGGTAGCCTCCCTGGTCAGCCACGAAGCTGATTTCCACAGGGATGCCCTCCGGTGCCTGGTACCTGTGCGTGGAGGAGGCGTGGTCAGGCTTTCCTTGTGACGAAACCTGTGTAAATCTTCAAGAAACAAACATGACACATGTGATGGAAGGCGGCGCTGAGCCTGAGAGCGAGAGGCATGTCACTCACCTCCAGCCTCCCTCCTGCACGTGTCCGTTGGCTTCCTTTCCGGACTCGTAGCGGACGATGCCGTTGGCGGCCTCGAACTCGAAGGTGTTCTCGCCGTAGGCGTTCTGCGTCCGGTCGTCCTTCACGATGGGGATGAACCGCCCGCCTCCGCCGCCGCCGCCTCCGCCGCCGCCGCCGCCGCCGCCTCCGCCGCCGCCTCCGTATCCTCCCTGCGCTGCTGCCATGGCAACCGCGCTCGCAAGTACCTGCAAGGAAAAGAATGCATAGCAAGGTATCATAATAACGAATTTTCTGACCAAAATCTAAAAAAGAAAAGAAAAGAGAAAGAGAGAAATAGATAGATATATAGATAAATAGATAGATAGACAGACAAATAGATAGATAGATAAACAGATAGATAAATAGAGAGAGAGAAAATTAAAAATAGGCGAAGAAGAACAACTGCTTACGACAAGACAAGTTCGAGTATTCATCGCTGAGCAGACAAGTCGGACTGAGACTGCTGGCGATTCGCAGTCGCTCACTTTATATACAGACAGACGCAGCAGACACACCTTCCCACCCAGAAGTGACAGGATTTCGCCCAGTAATCTGTGCTCGCTACCTACGGCTGCGGACACGGAAAGGGTTGAGAGATTAATTGCGTGATGATAAATGTTATCATCGGATGATGACAGAAGCAACAAGCAACTTTAGGTACGATGTTAATGATGACGCTAATGATGATAACATTGACCATAAAAAACAAGGAATAGCAATGATGATAATAATAATTATGGTGATGATGACAGACTATGATGATAATAATGATATTGGTAATGATGATAGTAATAATTATGATAAGGATAAGAGTACTGAATTTATTGTCTCAACATTTAGCATAAAAGGCCTACCTTATAATTTATCTTATATGCAATAATGCATTTACCAGCATCTGTCTATCTGAATTAGTATAACAACTAACATACTAACATAGGGCTATAATTATCTAATATTGTTTGATCCAGTCGATTCAGTTAATATCAGATAATCTTAAGATAGGCATATCACTTCTCTATGATAGTATAAGTGTTACCAGAATCCTTTTAGACGCTATGAACTAACCAACCAACCGAAACACAACCAACCAACTAACCAAACAACCGAAAAACAAGCATCCAACCAAACAACCGAAAGATAACCCACCAACCAACCAAATAAATAACCGAAAAGCAACCCAACCAGCCAACAAAGCAACCAACACAAAAACAACCAACCAGCCAGCCAGCCAATCAACAAACAAACAAACAGAGAGAAAAAAAACAACAACCAACCAACAAATAAACAAACAATAGATAAACGTGATAGGGAGACGGGGGGTGGGGGTGATGGTGCGGGTGATGATAGAAATGGTGGTGATGGTGGTGATGGCTGTGGTGACCGGGGGTGCTAATGGTGATCCTGTATGATCTGATGTCAAAGTATGAATCAGAGATCTGTATAACTTCTCAATGTTTTTTTTTTTCTTTTTTTTTTTACGCCGTTGGCATGGTGCTAACAGGAACAATTATTCATTAAAAGAAAAGAAAAGAAAAGAAAAAAATACGCACACAAACATATACACACATATACATACACGCCCCCCCCCCCACCCCCCCCCCCCACCCCACCCCCCCCCCCCCCCCCCCCCCCCCCACACCCGCCTCCCCGCACCACACGCCACGCTCGCATTCTCAAAATTCTCCCTCCCGGCGGTCGAGCGAGGGCGTGGGTGAGGAAAAAGAGTATGTTTATATCCACAAATGCATACTTATCATAGACCTCTTCTCTTCCTCAACTTTCCTTCGCCTTCGGCTGTGCGGGCGTGGATGACTTGCAGATGAAGCAGCCATTTGGATGCATGTCTGTGTACACATATGTATATGTGTGAATACATTAATTCATGCATATTAATTCATATCTCTACACTAATCAACCTATCTCTCTATCTGTCTGTCTCTTTATTTGTCTATCTAAATATCTATATGCATACACGTACATATATATCTATATTCATATATATACACATACATACATATATATATATATATATACATATATATATATATATATATATATATATATATATATACATATATATGTATATATATGTATATATATATATATATATGTATATATACATATATATATATATATATATATATATATATACATTTTATATTTATATATATATATATATATATATATATATATATATATATATATATATATATATATATATATATATATATATATATATATATATATATATATATATATATATATATACATATATATATATATATATATATATATATGTATACATATGTGTATATATATATATATATATATATATATATATATATATATATATATATATATATATATATATATATGTATATATATGTATATATATGTATGTATGTATGTATATATATGTATATATATATATATATATATATATATATATATATATATATGTGTGTGTGTGTGTGTGTGTGTGTGTGTGTGCGTGTGTGTGTGTGTGTGTACATATGTATACATATATATATATACATATATATATATATATATATATATATATATATATATATATATATATGTATTCATATCTATACATATATACACAAACATGCACACACACACACGCACATGCATATCCAGGTACTCCGGATAAGGAAACCACACTCAAAGACCATAATTAGAATGGGTTGAATGGACGTCCCTCTATCGTAATCGTGGGCGTGAGGGCGTGACCATGCCACCCTACTGAAAGTATAAAGTACTTTCTCGAGATGGGCGGAGGGATGGGGGTGGTAATGGGGAGGGGAAAGGGAGGGAAGGAGGGTGAAAAAGTGTTGAGATAGAATGTGCAAGTGTACATACATTTCTCTCTCTCTCTCTCTCTCTCTCTCTCTATCTATCTATCTATCTATCTATATGTATATATATATATGTATATATGTATATATTTATATATATACACAATGTATATATATATGTATATATA
>BOPN01000532.1:447122-457122 GCA_017312705.2 Penaeus japonicus | reverse complement strand
GATCTGACAGAAGCAGACATGAAAGACAGTGCTAAATTTACTAGTTTTCATGTACTACATACCATTTATTTAAAAAACAAAAAAAAATGGTGGAAAAGTTACTATTTCATGTACACTTCCTCCCATGCACTTAACAAAAAGAGTAGATGCTATACTAAGATACAGTGGTCCATACATACAACCATACAGTGTATGGTTGATTAATGACCCTGAGGGATAAAAGTTGGTAAGCTGAGCTTAGACAGCAGGGAATGAGAGGACGATATTCCTGTTTAGGAAAAATATACCAAGATGCATTTTGAATTAACTCATTTTGTTGTGTATGGGACTTTGTGGCAGAAGAAACTGTGAAACAACAAACATAGAGCCAAATAATAATTGTTTACAAAATTAATTCCAAGCCATATCAAGACATGCCATAAACTGAATGCAAATTTCCACCGAGCAGCAGTTGATGATAGGAAGGGCATCCACTCAGGCAAGAGTGAACCTGCCTCAATCAAAAGTCCTGCCAGGGTACACCTTACCCTAATAGCAGATAAAAAAAGAAAAAAACATCATATATATATATATGTAACATTATTAGTTCAAGAAGATCACAAGACTGTCTTGTCACTTAAAATAACTTTTACTTTCAGAACCAGAAGACCATGACCATGACACTAGGAGTGGATGCATCTCAAACTCCAAAGCCCAAGGTAATATTATAGTGTCTCTTGGGATGCATATGGTTTTTGTGGGACATTAATGGAAGTATCTTTGAGTGCATATGCTATATTGTTTTATAAGTCATTTACATTTATATTGTAAGACGCACTTCTTCTTTTTTTACCAGGGTAAACTAACTCGCCCAAAGCCATGTTATCTCTGGACCACAGCAGATGTTCAGAAGTGGTTCAAGCGGCATTGCAGTGAATATTTTCAGCTGTATTCCCATCTTCTCATTCAGGTTTGTATTGTAGGATGTTGGTAGAGCATAAAAAAAAATGTAGAGAGGGAGAAAATAAACCTGACTTAAATGTTTAACAGTGCTGGTTGTAAAGCATATAATTAAAATAGGAATGAGAAGATAATGCAACCTGTGATTAACATTTTTCTAAAATATTTTTCCAATGCAATTTTTAAATGCATTTAGTCACTTAAAAATGGCCTGAGATGATATAATAGAAATGGGTTGTGGACTATTGAATTGTGCTTCATTTGTAATAAAAACTTTTGAGATAATCCCTCTTCTCTGATAGGTCTTTATGCAAGCCCACAGCAAAAAGGCCCAGTCAGATGAATAGGACAAATATTTAGGATAAATCCAATAATCTCAGTAACCTCAGAGCCTGAATTCTCAAACTCTCTCTTTCTTTCTCTTTTTCTCTCTTTCTCTCTTTCTCTCTTTCTCTCTTTCTCTCTTTCTCTCTTTCTCTCTTTCTCTCTTTCTCTCTTTCTCTCTTTCTCTCTTTCTTTCTTTCTCTCTCTCTCTCTCTCTCTCTCTCTCTCTCTCTCTCTCTCTCTCTCTCTCTCTCTCTCTCTCTCTCTCTCTCTCTCTCTCTTTTCTCTCTCTTTCTCTCTCTCTCTTTCTCTCTCTCTCTCTCTCTCTTTCTTTCTCTTTCTCTCTCTCTCTCTCTCTCTCTCTCTCTCTCTCTCTCTCTCTCTCTCTCTCTCTCTCTCTCTCTCTCTCTCTCTCTCTCTCTCTCTCTCTCTCTCTCTCTCTCTCTCTCTCTCTCTCTCTCTCTCTCTCTCTCTGTCCCTTTCCCCCCTCACATGTCTCAGAGCTTTAGTCTCTTGTATGAGTAAACAAGAGATAGTATCAACAGATAAGAAAGGCTTAGTTTTAAACAACTATTAATTCTTTAATTGGAGATGGTTGAAAAGACAGCATCTTATTGCAGGCAATAATCTTCTGATTAATATGCATTGAAAACAAGCCTTAACTTTATTTTAATACCCCATCCCTTACCCTATGGGACAGTCCCTACATGGAATGGTGTTAATGAAATTTTCCATCACTCTTTCAGCATGATATCACAGGCAAGGCTCTTGTCAGGATGACAGAAGGAACCCTCATTAGGCTTGGCATAGCACACCCAGAACACCTTGAGGCTATCTGGCGAGAGATTCTGAAACTGAGGCTAAAGGCTGACATTCAGGAGATGAAGGAAATTGAAATGAGCTCCATCATCTCATAAAAAGAAAAATGGGAGAGATGCAAGTGTGATATAATCAAATTCCAAGTTCTGCTTCTCCTGTGTGATAAGAAATATTGTAATAGCTTTAATATAAAAAGGACACATAAAAGGTATATTTATTCTCATGAGAAACCGATGACTGAAATGTCTCTGTTGTTAAATTCCAAGGAAATATTAGCATCTGATATAACTTTCAGAAGACAAGTACCTCTAGTAATGGGCACCAATATGTAGTAATTCATTATTCAGGAAGAATGATTCAGGTAGACTATTTATTCTACTCACCATTCAGGAGCTTCTTTACATAGCCTGGTCCATACAACTGTACAATTTCCATAAAGCCAAACTTTTGTATTCTCCAGCATACTATTAATAGCCAGGAGAGATTCCATTCCTTCTCTCCCTTTCTCTACTTCCATTTTCTTTATCATTTCTGTCCAACACATTAGTTATTGGTTATAGTATCTCCTTCTTTTTCTTGTCAGTAACTGCTGATGCATCTATCAGCAGTTATTGACAAGAAAATGCCAATGTTCTGGGCATTACCAAATAAGAAAGTAAACATTTCTTCACACAGTAAATATTCCTAGATATCTAGACATGAATTATTCAGTTGTTTAGATGTCTTCATCTCAAGATTAACCTGTATATTTATAATTGGATGCAAGCATCTGCTATTGGATCATATCAACAGGCAGTGGTAGTATATAAAGCCTCTAGGTATTTGATGTCAAGAGACATCTCGTACCAATTGGAATAAGTGGGAACTGCTTGTCATTTGCATCCCTAATATCAAGAATTAACCCTTTTCACTCAGAGAACTAGTGGCCTTAATTTTATTATTACATTGTATTAGAGGGAATATTCAGTTAGCCCAGACTTTCACTCTTATATGTCATAAGTGTTACTGCCAGGCACGAATTTTAGTACTGTAGCTCTTGGCCACCTGCTAGAGGTAGAAACAAGACTTGGTATATTTCAGATGCCTTTACTAGTATAGTAACCTTTTGAGAAAGAAAAGTGTTGTCATTCTCAGTTTGTTGCAAAAAATTATATATGAAACCATAACCTTATCTAATAAGGAGCTCATTGTGTTTTCAGACAGTATTATTATACTATATGTATTAGCTTTAATATAAAATCAATTATATACTTTTAAAGATATGTGATAAAAATACTGTTTTTTTCATTTTTTGCATTGTTGTTGAAATTTAAAAATAATTAACAAAAAATACAAAAGCACAAAAAAGTTCTAAGTGTATTTCAGTTTATATTATATGAGAAAAAATGTGCAGTTTTATTTTCAATTATGTGACTGCTCTCATAAGAAATTATTGTACTGGAATTTTGAATTCTAGCATTGAGCCACTTCAGTGTTGGCAGTTCTGTAGACGTTTTGCATGCAAAATTATCTTGTATTTTGAAAATAAATGTATTTCTGTATTTGACCAGAATTTAGTGTACAGTACATTTTATCAGAGTTATCATTCCCTGATTCATTAAAAGTATGTAGTTATTATTTTCTTTTTATTAGAAAAGAATTTGATGTGTTGACAGTATTCTTTTACAGGCATTATGATACTGAAAATTAGTTAGGTATTCTTTTTTGATTAAGATAAATAGTTATAGCATATAAGAGCTTAGACTACTTATCAGCCCATTATCTTATTTTACCAAAGGGCTGAAAAATAATCACAGTAATAAACACCAGCCTTTAAACATCTCATGGACAGGCAACAGGGTTTTTGATAAATCCAAGTTTTAATCCAATGAAGTCATGAATGAGAGTTGATGCATATTGTGACATACAAAGTTTTTATTCTATTGGCTTTAGGAGTATTCTATTTTCTATTCTTGTAGATTAGACTCTTATGTAGAGAAAGTTCCATTTTTTTATGAGAGGACAAAAACATGTTTTCATATATGCATGTATATATGTATGTTTGTGTGAGCGTGTGCATGTGTGTGTGTGAATGTGTTCGTGTGATGCAGAAAATTATACACTTTCTGTTCTCTTCTAAACCAATCAGGTTCATATTACATGATCTCAGACATGGCATTTTGGAGTGGAAACTCAAAAAAGACACTCATTGTGCCATCTAACATTCAAATTATGTAGAGCAATTTTTCTAGAGTAGCAGTTAAATCGTAATAATCTCTACTAATGCCTTTACTAGTATAATAAGAACAGGAAACAAATCAAGAAACAGCTTTAACATACTGAGCTACTTCTTTGATCAATAGTGTGTGTGTGTTTGTGTGTGTGTGTGTGTGTGTGTGTGTGTGTGTGTGTGTGTGTGTGTGTGTGTGTGTGTGTGTGTGTGTGTGTGTGTGTGTGTGTGTGTGTGTGTGTGCAACTGTATATGTGCAACTGTGTGTGTGTGCAACTGTGTATGTGCAACTGTGTGTGTGTGCAACCTAGTGTGTGTCTGTGGTGTGCGCATGCATGCTTGTGCACACATGCTGTATGTGTGAGTGAGACCATGTCTATGTCTGCTTATGAGTGTTGAAATAACTGGAGACTGAGCAGGTAGGGGAAGTAAGCAGGCACTGGTTTGGCATACCAATGGAAACCTGATAACCTAAACCTTAATAATAAAGGATCAGTCCATGAGGGAGTAATTCAGAAAAAGAAAACATTTAATGTACATGATTATCTTTTCTTATTTTTATATTTCCCTGTGTTTTTTTCAATTTTGTTTTCCCTTTTCTGTATTTCCTGTATCTCATTTTTCTTTCCTCATCATATTTTGTTATATGTTTCACACTTCTTTATATTTCCTAATATTTCCTCTTGTCACCTGTTTTTCCACTTTCTTCCATTTCAGTTATGCAAGCAAAATTGTATAATTTAATCAGTATCATAGTGCCTCCTTATCTTATCCTCTTGTGCACAAAATAGTCAACATATCATTACTCTGTAGAAAAAAAATATATATATGTATATTCAAGTTCTTTGTGATACAGTAAACTTTTAAATTTAAAGCCTATTTATTGCAGAATTGGCTCATTTTAACCCAAGCTTTTCAGTATAGGGATTATAATTAAGTAACCACAATTGTAATATAGCCCTGGGAACAAGATGTTTATTCAGTAGATAATCCTCCATAATCATTAATCTGGGAGTAAGTCAAGATCTTTTGATGATGATAATTACTGATATCATTTTTATTGTATTACTTTATTGTATCTTAAGCCAAATATTCTTAAATGTGCCTTCTCAGTGTGTAACTAGTTTCTTGTCCTTTAGACATTGTAAAGTTTATGATTTGTAGGGTAACACTTGATTTTGCCAAGGGCAGATATAGATGCTGCTGCAGAATCCTTAACTGATACTCTCTTGTTTATCTTGTATGGATACAGGCACTAAAATGCATTTTTTCGTTCTCTCTTTTATTTTTAGAATAGCAAGATGAGTAGTATGTATTCCCAATTATAAGTGGATGTAACTAGAAACAGATATGATTTTGAATTGCTTGTTAATTTGTAGACAATAAAGCCTATTCTGAAGACTTCTAAAATTTGAAATATATAAGAAAAGAAAATATTATCAGTTTTTGTTTTTTTTCCATTATTGATGAACTGGTAAGAAATATACTTAAGTTTAAAACACATGCATGCATTTGCAAATATGATTTTTTTTGGAAGATCATATTTTTAATAATTTAAAATCATGGCTAGTGGTAGCGCGCCAGACTCACATCCTCGTAGTCAGCAGATTGAGCCCCATCCATGCTCATGAATTTCCGCTGTCACCTGGCAGTCACTGCTGTGGCTTGGCCATCACAATGGGCAAGAACCAAGCTTAGACTTAGGGTCTGACACAGGCTCACAATAGAGGCATAGAATCTGCTCCACATATCTGGCTTATCCATATGTTTAATAAAAATTTTGTGCTGGGAATGTATTTCCATGTCTATCAGATATAATGTGGGAACATTACATTAAAAGTTCTTAAGGGTTGTTTTTTGTCTGCAGAAATATTACTAATCTTGTTTTTACTGGTCATCACTTTCAACATTTTCATTGTTGTTTTAAGTAAGATGAGCACTTTAAAAATTCTGAAACAAAATTGATCTGTTATATTGGATACACACCCTGCCCACTATAGAATTGTGTGATTTATATTTCTGTGACACAAAGTTCGGTCCCACAAACACTTTATTACCAAGGAGTCAATTGCTAGGCCTATCAGTCCATCTGTTTATTTTATATTTTTTCTTAGAAATAATGTTTCTTTTTCTATTACTTTTTTTATTTTAATGAACAATATAATACCATTATTACATGTTTTATTATTATCTTTATTGGTGTTATTATAGGAATAATGGTAATAATAATGATCATTAATTATAAAAATAATAAGAGTAATAACAATAATAATAATAATTTTTTTTTTCCTCCAAAATTTCAAGGTAAGGTCTGGTATTGGATAGTGCATGTTTCAAGCTGCTTGTAGGGGGGTATTAACACAACAAATACCAGAGACCATAGATCACATATTTATTGAATTTTATACAATCATTAACAAACAAAAGTAAATGCAAAAAAGGAAAATGATAATCCATACACCAGCTCTCTAGCTACATTCTGACTGGTCTGTCACAATGAAAATGAGGAACCTTTAATAAAAGATGATATTACCTTGAAAAAATCAATATTTCACTATATGAAAGGATCTATCACATTTGAAAAACAAAGATTCTACTATCCATATGGAGATGGATTTATTCTCCTGTAACCTCTCTATGTACAGAAAAAGGTAAGACCATAAATGAAGTTCTGAAGTGAGATTTTAACAGCAGTCCCAACAGCTGGAATATGAACATGAAGAAAATGTAACAATGCAGAGGAAAGAGTAGTGAAATCTTTCTTGACAGTAATTACAGTGGTCCCTAATTATTTTCATGGCCTTCTCGATAAAAGAATACAGACAAAAAAAACAAATGAACATGAACATGACTAAAATGGAAAAAATATATAAATCCTCAACATTAGGCCTACATCATGATAAATGCTTTCTATATGTAACAAGAAACCCATGTATCACAAAAACAATGAAGATGAAGGTTTTGTTGAACGGAATATTGAAATAGTATGATTAAAAAGAGTTGTACCTTATCACTGAAGATAATCACAACAAAAAGTAAATATTACAATTTATAACATCACAATAAACTGAATAAGCATAAAAAACACCCCTGGAACAAAAGAGAATGATTAAGTTCATTGTATGGAAATGGAAAATAAGTAACATTCACGGTCCATAGTGTTCTTTGAGTATAACAATTACAAGCCCACAGTCCAAAATATGCAAAGACTACACCAAGTTAAAGAAGCTTAGCCATTTGCTTTCTTGGGTAATATAGCAATGAACTCATTATTCACTCCTATATGGCATTTGTCATGTATCATTTTTGGAGGAATCACAAAAATAAACAAGTGTAAATGTTCCTTCACTGAATTACCTATTGTATATATTGATATTACATTTACAATCAATTAAAAAAAAAACTTAATTACTAGGTAATTATTCCAAAATCAAGGTCAAGAATAAATATATTCTACATATCAATTATTCCTATGAAAATACAAAAAATAAGGGACTCTCATAACTAAAAAAAAATGTAACTATATATTACTGATGTTAACCACAATGGGGTTGTTTAAAGCTGGATAATTTTCATACTGTTCTTCCATTTTGATGAATTTGTGAAAGCAATTATGAAAAAAAAGAAGTTTCTATCTAAATACTTTCTAGATTTATTTTATCTGTGTAAAACTGATCTTCATATTCTTCCCATGGTTAATATTGCATACTCTACAAGCATTAATTGTAATGACACTCTTCAGGTAACTGCTTGTTATGATTTTATGGTGTTCAGAACTGTTGCCACAAATTGAATTATGACATTAAAGCAAATTAAAGCAAATGATATCATGTACATGGAAATCAAAATAGATGAATCACATTTTGTAAGGAAACATCTTTTGGGAAATGAAATGGGATCTATCATGGGTTGTCACTTAGTTTACAGGAAAGTCATGGCTATGAAACTTTACATGATAACTCCTACACCTAAAATCATAATGTACCAAGTACCATATCATATCCAATTATTGTAGCTTTTTATAGCAAACTGTAATATACATCCTTGAATAAATGTCTTATAGTCCTCAAGAAGCAAGTACACACAAAAACAAGCATTACAACACCCAATAACTATTTCAAACGTTAATCAACATCTATGCCGAGGACAAGTGCTTTGCTATTGAAGTCATCGTTATCCAGGTAGCACCCTCCCATGATCCGTCTGCCTGAGAATGCTGCTCGTCCATGCATGAGACGCCAGTTGTCAGTCAGCAACACCTTTCCTATAATTTGAAATAAGAGAAAGTAACCAATGAGTTTATCAAAATAAACTAATGAGAAGTAAATCATAATAATTATAATACAACTGAAGTATTTCTTTAAAATATTAAATGGGTAAATAGATTTGAAAATTGAAAAAAAATCAATGAAGAATTTTAAAAGGATAAAATATCAAAAATAAAGATCCCTGAAAAAAGCTGACATGAACTGATTATGACAAGTTCATAAGAAATGAAAAGAAAACTAGACACATCAACTGATTAATTCAAATTTATACAAAGAATAATATTTAAACTAGATTTCTCAACATCAGGAAGCCTAGCATGCCTTGCTATTTCTTCTTTATTGAAGAATAAAAATTCCTTGTGTAGACACACCACTTTCTTGGCAAAGTAACAGTCTTGGAATTAATTGTAATCCTATCAACCAACAAGATGATATACCATGGATGATTCCAAAACTGTTAAAAATTTCTGATACTAATGTCAGGTATCCACTGTCCTAAATTGTGTTGAACATTCTTTTAATATTCATATTTCAAAGTGCAAAGATTAAAGTTAGCTTGAATCACATGTGTACAAATTGCTATAAATAAGGGGGGGTTTGAAGTTTCATAACTACAGTTTACTTTAAAAACTGAATTTCCTGTAAAACTGATGCATTATTATTGGCTTCTTTAATTAAACCAATTCATGTTGTGCAAGGAGAAATATAATTATCTTTTCAATCTTTCAAACTGTGTAATAAACTTACCCTACTTTACTATAAGATACTATAAAATAAGTGATATTACAATCATCACTAAAAGTGTTTCAAAGTAACTTCAAACACAAAAAACTTACCTGGCTCTAACTTAATCCAATACTCATTCTTTGGATTTCGGACAATACTTGTAAGGTTTCTCAGGTGCAGGTAGAATTCTTGCATATGTTCAAGAGGTATTGATGAGAGAGGTGCCCTGTCATATATGTTGTACCTGAATGCAAAAATAATACAAAATAGATACACACTGCTGAAGAACAAATAGCTGTTTCATTCAGTTTCTTCTTTACTTCCTTTGATTAAATTTTCAATGTGGTAATCTTAATTTAATACTGAGCCTGCATTATATGACCTATCTCACTTCTTTTCAGTTCTGAGTCAGTCAGATATATGTAACAGTTTTATCTTACATCATAGTGCACACCTATAAGTTGAAAATAACAATAATGCCTTTGTCGTTATTCTATCAAAATTTGTCAGCACCTTTTGAAGATCATAATTACCAAATCGTTACAAATGCAAATTGTATGATTACTTAAAACTTACTATCATCGTTTGCACAGAGAATACTGTAAATATAACCTGTACGTGTTTCATACTGAAGTCACAGATAAGTAACATTGCTTTGGGCAATCACGTTGGTAATGAGAAATTGTCTCTTTTTGTTCTTTATTAATGTGTGGAA
>BOPN01000532.1:437122-439622 GCA_017312705.2 Penaeus japonicus | reverse complement strand
GAATTCAGAACTAATGAGGACAACAGACGCCATGGCAGGATTATCGCATGGACCTTGTGCCTGGCTCTGCATTTGCCAGACAGTGTTTTCATGACAAAAACTGTGCCTTGATTCAGTCAATTAGACTCTGTACCTCATAGTTTCGTTTTGCAAAATCGTTCTTCCATTCGTATTTGTTTTTGGAATCACTTGAGAGCCATGCATAACTCTCATTCTATTTGTGATTTCAAGATGAGTCGCTGGTCTACCCATGCCCCCAAGCATTGCAAAACCTGCATTTACTCCAGGTCCAGTCCTTGGTCATGTATCCGAGAACCTTGCACGTCCTATCTCAGAGGTATGGCCTTTGACTGATATCTTCATTTCTATTCAACTGCATTTCTTGGACAAGAGATACAGGCAGTGCTGTTCCCTCCATATTCTGAGACTACCAGTGGAGATGAAGGCGAGGTCATGAAAGGGTGCATTATCCTGCACCCTTCTGGGAGTTGTAAATTTAGAATGCTAATCATGAAGGCATTGGAAAGAGCTGGACTAAGAACCTCACCCTAAGGCAGGCATATTTTCAAGTGGCTGGTACTCAGAATGACAACCCTAGAACTTGAGCCTGGTATATGTTCCGGAAGTAGTACCATGGAGCTTGCCCTTGTTTTCCTTTCCAATGAGGAATTGGATAATGTGTGTGCTGTTCTCATTCACTTCATAAATCCATGTAGGCACTCTTGAGGAGTTCCTAGCTTCAATAGGAGTCATGAAAGTGCACACTCACCTTCCCGTCCCAGGTAGGAAATTACTAGATGACAAATCCCATCCCATCCTGGGGCTGATGGAGAGTTGTTATGGTAGGTCCTCTTTATTTCCCTCAGGGAGAATATGGCGTCGGAATCCACAGGCTCAGGGGCCTTGGTCCGAATGAGGATAACTCTGTCGGATTGGAGACGTTCCTGACTAGTCCTGATTTATGTTGGTAAACCCGGGAGTTAGTTATCCCTGAGCCATTTCGCCAAAGCTTCCTGGAAAGCATGTCAGTTAGCCATATCTGTCTTCTCTCTGGGAATGTGCCACACCCAGGACCGGTGCTTGAGAGATTGACAGTGATCTCATAATGACCATTTGCGACGGTTTGACCTGCTAATCCTGTGATTCTCTTCATCGGAGCCACAGTAGCAAAGGTCAGATCTCCGGCAGGCCTCAAGCACCTCGGCTATATGGCGACCAACTGCAACCACTCTCGCACCTGAAGAGAGGACAGGGTCTAAGAAGTGAAAGTGTTTTCTTATATCAATAAATACTGACTGACGGTCACAAGCCACGTCCTGAGTACTTACCTGTGTTGCCAATAAACCAAACAAGAATTTGACATGTTAGATATCTCGTTCGGTTTAAGAGAGAGGAAGAACGTCCATTCCCATGTTATATGTACTGTAATATTGTCCACCGTAAGGTCGTCTGTAGAAAGAGATTAAACTTGCTGGATTCAGTCTTTGCTATCTTTCGCTGGATCTTTCCACGGTATGTATGTATTGAAAATAAGCATGTAATTAAATCATACCAGTTGATAATTATTGATTCCCAATGTGATTCGCAAACCTTTGTTATTTCCAAATTGAAACTTATGTTTATGATTATCTGATTTACCGAATCTCACCTAAGCAATTCCCTCTCCTGGAATTGCACTGCTGTACACGACGTTTGAAGGGGGATACAGCCCCCCCCCCCCCTCTGATCTGCCAGTCCCCCCCCCCCCCCACACATACAAACACACACACACACACGCACACACAATACGATGTCTCGGGAAAATCCAGCTAGCAGCTGTTATAAACCATTATATCACTGGCCTCCTCAAGAAAACAAAGAATGAAACGCTTATAAAAATCATTGCTAATGTTGTTTAACTGCAAATTACTCAGTGTCCTTGTCCCATTATCACACTATATTTTTATGTATATACACTTCAATATTCTTTTGTCGAAACCAATTACTTCTTACATAAAATCGATATACGTGCTCATAGAATATATGAAACAAATAAATCGGTCTTTATATCTGTAGACTGTTCAGAACAACGATAACGCGGAGAATCATACAAAGATAAAAAGAGACATTATGAAAATATCAGAGTAAAAATACATTGCCCATCGACCTTCTTGCTTACATTTTAAATCACTTGAGATCGTGGTCACGTCAGTCCAAAACGTTTAACTAGATTACAGATTGTCTTGTTTTTTCGCCCTTTGTTCACTTGTTTACAGAAGATGCAATCGCAGGTCTTCCTGAAATATTTTTGCAACCTTTTCAACTGTGAAAATTGTATGTTTAATGAATATAGATATTCAAAGTATACACTCAATTAATTTTATGATGGTGAGAATATTCTTCTTTTTTTTTTTTTCATTATGGTATCATAAAATCAGACTGATTTCAAAATCAATGTCGCTGATATGAAACTGCTAATATCATAATCAGGTACTCCTTGAAATAGTTATATTCATTGTAT
>BOPN01000532.1:429622-432122 GCA_017312705.2 Penaeus japonicus | reverse complement strand
CTGTTTAACCATGGTTCACTGGCGTGGCTACAGCGAGCTCTCGAATCACAGCTGGAGGAGTGCCAAGACGTTCCTCAAGTCTAGCCAATTCTCACGTACTGAGCTGTACTTAACGACGTACTTCCTCCACTGACGCGATATGATCTTATTTCCTTTAATTTTCCCATTCGATTTTTTTTTCTTCTTTTTTTTTAGATCCATAGTTTGTAATTCCCGGGTCCGTGCTTTCCTTGTCTGTCACATCCTTGAGCTGTCACTCCTTGCCATATGTCAGTCAACCCGCCATTAGCTTTTAATCTATGATAAGGGCAAATTAAACAATGTCACCTTATTTAGCGCACAGCATCCGTGAGTTAGAACCATGTATCATTTTTGAAAATGGCTTTGGCCTCCAAACTATAACGCTAAAACACGAAATTTTAAGGGAATAGTGATGTGTGTGCGCGCGCAAGATCCTCCGCTCGTGCAGCTGGGCGGGACCGGTATATAAGGGAGGCAGGGACACACGCCGGTGTTGTTGGTGGCTGCCAGTGTTCTGTGTTTCGTTTGTCCTCTCCGCTCAAATAACTCAAGATGGGTAAGGTTTTATTTTATTTTTAGTTCATGCAGGTGTTATTTCCGTTTGAAATATGCTGAAATACGCTTGCTGTTTCTTTTGATTTACGTTTGGTTTGTTTTTGAGGGGAGAGGATATTTCCTGATACTGGTAATAAATATATGATCATTGATATTTGTGGTACGGCTTTGCTAGCCATTATTCGACACTGACCGTTTCTCATTGTCTCCTTTTACACCTAAATGATCAAAATTAAATAAACTCCAACAATCCATATTGCATCAGCCTAATGTCTTTATACTCAATCCATTGCATACAATGGCACCAAATTCATATAATCCAAACATGAACGCTGCGTTAAAAAGAATTTTTTAAAAATCCTCCCAGATGCAAAAAGTAAGTAGAGAAAAGAGCCGGGTTGCATGAGAGACAGACTGGCTGCCCCGCCCGCCCGCCCGCGCCCACGACAGCCAGCGTGTTGAAGGTCGCAAGCGGGATGTTGCCAAACCCTTTTACCTCAACAACAGATAGGCCTATGGAAAGCGATCATTTTTAGCAGAATGTGTGGCTCGGGATTGGATAGTTTCTTTAATTTTTTTGCGTTTGATTTTACTGAAGTTCGTGGGCAGGTATTCGGAATTGCAGAGTGCTGTTGCTTGATTGATTCCGCTGAGGAAAATAGCGCATGAAAGACTCCCAGTTGGAGCCGCCTCGCGTGGCCCGTAAAGCTTTGAGAATGTAAAACATCTCCAGCAGGTTATGACACGTTGACACATTTGAACTCGAAGACATATTTAATGTCCGTAACGAGATCTTAGTATGTTAGTCATGAATGATAAAAACAGACCATGCCGGTTTTAGTTTCCTCGTTTATACCGGAAACGCCAATCGTTTTTTTCCGTCTGACGTTCATGCGCGCAGTCACAGAACTCCTAACGCTAATAGCATATACACATACCCGATATATGCACATACAACCAAGAGCGACTGGAGCTTCAGGAAGTGTCAGCAGCTGCGCGTGTGTATGACTCCGAGAAAAGAACATGACGGTATCAGACTGCAAATAGATATGGCGTAAAGGTGCGCATCTGTGAGAGCCGATATTCCTATCATTTATTGTATTTTTATGGCTTGTTGTTATTATTATTTTTATAAAGTTACGTTATAATTAGCTTTATTTTGCCTATATGTTTATCTTTGTGCGTATTTATATTGTGCTTACGACAATACACACAGCTGCATGTCGGTCAAACACCCCTTGATGCTGTGACTCATCTTCACTCCCTCAAAGAAGCCACGAACACGTACGCACGCACATGCATACAAACAAAAACATCACGCACCTAAACACTTGTAGATATTCAAACATGTGCACACTTACTCATGCTTTTTGACACATACAAGCGCACATACATACTTACGTGCGCTCAAACACAACATACTCACGCACACACACACGGTCTTTCTCATTCTGTTTATGTCTATCTTACTCTCCTCACCCTCTCTCTCTCTTTCTTCCTCACACACACGCACGCACGCACGCACGCACTTCTACACAAACCCACACACACAAGCAGGGGCGTATCCGATTTTAGGAAAAGAGGGAGGAGGGGGGGGGGAGCTGTCATAGTGAACAGGTTAGACTGTCAGAGTTTTCAAAGAGAGAGGGTCTGTGACGCCTCTCTCTTGTGCCTCTCTCATCTCTCTTGTTTCCCATTGTGTTTTATCAATTTATTATACAGTCACCATTGGCTGCGCCGCACAATATAGACATCCACGCACACACACACACACACACACACATATATACATATATATATATATATATATATATATGTATGTATGCATGTATATATATGCACATATATTTATATGTATATATATATATATATATATATATGTATTATATATATACATATACATATAAGTATACCTATACACACA
>BOPN01000532.1:422122-424622 GCA_017312705.2 Penaeus japonicus | reverse complement strand
ACCCTCTGCTCCTCGCTCATCTTCCTGACCTCTGACCTCTGGAGTAGACGTGGAGTTTAGTGGCCAGGACATCTGCCACGACCCACGCCATCGCCCACGGCCTGTCCTCCTACATCCTCCTGATGGTCGTGCAGATTTATTTGGCCTTTTCCTCGTGAGAACATGTCGTTCTCAGTTTGTTTGGTATTGTAGCAGTCACACGGCGCGTACACAGACATGAAGGAATGCCGTTGTCCTTCAGTCGATGTGGCTCTTTTCAGGGTATATAATACACCTATATCCCTCCTTTTCTTCTTCGTTTTCTTTCTTCCCTTCCCTTGAGATCTCTACAATGATGTAAATAATGTATGCGTATGTTAAACAGCCCTCCCTCCTTTTAACAAATGTGCCTATACAAACTGTGTGCGGAAGGAAGTTTTTTAGTGCCTTTACAGTCCTTTAGAAACCGCGTCTTTCAGCTTATAACTAGGGTACAATAGGAACAAAGGATGGCTCAAAGAAAATCCGAAAAGTGCTAAATGACGGACCCCTATACTACTCTGCACCCATACAATCTGGCACACACTCAAAAATATACTTGCTAAATATATACATTTTATTATTATCATTATTATTCAAGATTATCAGTTATGCAAGTATTTTTCCTCGCTATTCGTACAGTATTCTCCGTGCACCGGTCACAGCTGCTGCTTCGTCCCGGGGGTTTCAGCGTATGTAACCCTCTTGTTGCCACCCGTTGAAAGACCCCTCCAGCTCATCATCACTTAATATCAGCATTCCTTGCCTCTGAGGCTGTTCCTGCGTGTTTGCACTTGAATCCGCTTAACTTCCCCGGCCTTGGTGAATCATGGAAGTCTCTTGACTTCCTCGAACCAGTCACAAATTGGCACGGAATATGTTTTGTCCGAGGCGGGGCTGTGTAGTGGTGGTTATATTTCATCTGGGTTACTTCCTCCTCTCTTGTTTTTTTATGATAGTTTCCCCTTTGTTTGAAATAGTCCTGGGAAGGAGGGAAGGGTTTTACGCCTCAGATCCTTAAGTGACCCCTGCCCCTCCACCCAAAATATCTAATTTTAGCTCTGGCTTTGGAGACACTTCCCTCAAGAGCCCCTCCCCGGCGCTCTCTCTCTCTCTCTCTCTCTCTCTCTCTCTCTCTCCAATATCATTATTGGCATTATCATCATGACAAATGTAAATAAGGATACAATAAAATAAAATGCTACATTTCTTCCGTTCCTCCCAACAGCACACAACAAATATGATTCCTTATTTCTTTTATATGTTTTGTAAGTAACTTCAAAACATACGAATATCAAAGTAACGAAAAAGTACTTCCACAGATGCCATATCCTCGCCTGACGCATTGTGCCATTGTAACAGCATGACGTCAACTGCCTGAAACTGGTTTTCCCTCCGCACGCCGACCTTTGCCTCAATGGGCTCGGGGCAGTAAAATCTGAGTGGGGAGTGGGCAGGAGATGCATGGAAGGAGAGCTGATGTCATAGGGGTCAGATTTTTTACTGCTATTTTTTTCCTATTTTATGTGCGGTTCTACGTGGTGTCGCGGAACGGGTTGGGAGAGAGGGTTTTACAGGGATATTTCAGGACATAAATATGAGATTTTTAAAAATTGTATTAACTGTGGTTAAAAGCATAAATGCGATTGTTTATTCTCTCTCTCTCCCTCTCTCTCTCTCTCTCTCTCTCTCTCTCTCTCTCTCTCTCTCTCTCTCTCTCTCTCTCTCTCTCTCTCTCTCTCTCTCTCGTACATAAAGAAACATTTTTCGTCGAACGACTTTTCTTCTCCAAGAATTTTAGTTTTGCATTAACAGGAAGTTCACACGAGATTCCCTCAATCTTTGCGTTTCTATTTAAAAAGAAACTAAATTACTAGGATGTTGATAGAGGAGAACCATGCAGAGCGGATTTAACAGGGATATTTCGAGACATAAATACGAGATTTTTAAAATTATCGTGGTTAAAAGTATTTCTCTCTCTTTTCTCTCTCTCGTACATAAAAGTACGTTTTTCGTCGAGCAACTTTTCTTCTTAAGATTTCTTGTTTTGACTTGACAGGAAATTCACACGAGATGTGTTGCCTCAGTTTTTGCGTCTCTTATCTTAAAAGAAACAAAATTACCAGGATGTTGATAGAGGAGAACCATGCAGGATGGAGATCTTGCTAGCCTCTTGTCAAGACATTCCCGACGACATTGAGGCATTTAAAACCAAAGAGTGAAAATCTTTATAAGAAAACATGGTAACGACTATCATTGTTTCATGTCAAAATTTACAGAAAAGAGTAACACTCAGCTAAAGCTTCCATTAAATAATGGGTATGTTGAATTTCAGGAAATTCTGTGAAAAACCTGCGGCATTGTTGATCAACTCGCTGGTTGTGCTGTCCATCAGCATTGTAAGATAACCCACTACTAGTTTGCGTATTTGATGAACAGTTAAATACATGTATTGTTACTTCTTAAAGGACTTTTTAACAAT
>BOPN01000532.1:389622-409622 GCA_017312705.2 Penaeus japonicus | reverse complement strand
TAATGATTATGATGATAATAATAATAATAATGGTAATAGTAATAATAATAATTATAGTGACAATAATAATAATGATAATGATAATACTAACAATAACAAAAAAAAAAAAAAACATTAATCACAATTTTCATTATTATCATAATAATAATAGTCCTAATAAGGATTTATCCGTAATTATTATAATAACAACGATAACAATAATAATGATTATAACTTGATAATACTGATGATGATGATGATGATGATGATGATGATGATGATAATGATAATGATAATATAAAAAAAATAATGATAATTACAAAATAATTATAATGATAATAATAAGATAATAAAAATGATAAAAACAACAATCATAACATTTTAAAAATGATCCTGGAAATAATTACATCAATAATGATCAAAGTACTAATAAAAACAATGATCGTAAAATCAACACCAATAATAATCACAATAACAATTACTGAAAAAAGCAATATGCTTTACTCATCCATTCATATATTACCGCCATAGTGACCTAACCAGTTGAGAGCCGAGGATCAGGTCTCTCAGGTCAAGGTTGGAACAATGTGGCCCCAGTGGACAATTTGTTAAGATTATTTATATTTCCCCACAGTTGCAGTTTGGGTCACAGTCTGTGTAGCTCCAACGTACTGCTGAGACCCTGGTGTTTCCAATTCGGCATCGTGTTCTATTAAGCGAACGACATTGCTTCCTTTTGAGTGTTGTTCCATTTATGAAGGTTTCACTTGCAGGTGGTATTGCTGGGAACTGGTCTGCTGGTATTATTGCATCCCATTGTTGCATTCTTGCACTTGAGGTGTTGTTCTCTAGAAGTGGTCCAACCGTTGCAAAACTCTTCAGCTTCTAACATCAATGTGGTTGTGGAGAGGATGTCTTGAGTTAGGCCGGTCCCTCCATTTTAGAGACATCTTTTCTTATGTCTGGAGGAGCAACGGCGGTATAAGGCTGGCAGAGGTACTGACTTTAGCTTGTCAGTGATGAGTTTGGATGCTTTGTTTAACTCTGGGTCAATTTTGCTGGCGTGACATGATCGGGACCAATCACAGAGGCACAATCTTCAGCCAGGGCTGTTTGAGGGTCGGTCCCTCAACTTGTACTTTTCAGATTGCATAAGATGTTATTTCGTGCTACTTCTTTCTTTTTGAGTTTTTCTGTGTTGCCCGGAAGGTTAAAGTGCGCTCTAAACTTGTGCCGAGATAACAGGTGTGGGGGACATTCCAGTTCGGTGTTGTTCCATGTTATTTTTAGTTTTTTTGTTTGCTCTGTGGATGTTTAGGTGAAATGCGCATACCTGGGTCTTGCTAGGGTTTGCATTGAGTGGCCAGTTGCTGTAATATTTTGAGTAGTGTGATAGGGCATCAGAAAGTCTGTCTTCTATTGTATTATAGTTTTTTTGGGTTGAGAGACACAGGTCGTCGGCATAGATGAAGCTGCGTGTTTTGTCTCTGGTTGGTCGTTTGTGTATATGGAGAAAAGAATTGGGGCGAGAATTGAACTCAGGGCTAATCTATTTGTCTGTTTTCTCCATCTGTTCCGTTTCCCTTCCATTTCAACAAAGAAACGACGGTTACAGAGCAGCGATTATATGATGGCTGAAGTTTCCCAGTGTCCGTGTTAGCTTAAAGAGCAGATCCCGGTGGTTTACTGTGCCATATGCAGCTGACAAGTCTACGAAAACTGCACCTGTGATGTTTTTTTGTTCGTATCCATCATCAGTATATTGTGTCAGGTTTAGGACCTGGCCAGAGCATGATCGTCCGGCTCTAAATTCCAGCATGGTCAGGAGTGAGGTCCGTCTCAACAATGGGTGATATTCTTGCTGAAATGAGTTCCTCAAATAGATTAAATAGATGGCACAAGAGCGATATGGGCCGGCAATTCTTGGGTAATAGAGGGTCCTTGTATGGTTTGAGGACAGCTACTACTTTTGCTCTTTTACACATATTTAGGATGGTTTTGCTTTTCAAGCAATGGTTAAAGAGTCTGAGTAGCAATTGTCTTGCTCTGGGGCCGAAATGTTTTATTTGTTCAGTATTGATGTCATCAAGTCCTGCTGTTTTCCCTGTTTTCATTGTCTTCATGGCTATGTCTAATTCTTCGGCAGTGAAGAGTGGGAAGGTTGGCTAGGTGTTTTGCAGGAGACTGTTAATTTTCTTTCTGATTTGTTCTGTGCTTTTCCCTGTGGTTTGATTTTCCATTTATTACAAGTTGGTGGGCTATATACTGCAGCAATACATCGATTTTTTTAGTTTCCTCGGAGTTGAGCTTCTTTATTGTGGACCAAGCATTCTAAGAGTTGTGTATATTATGCCTTATGATAATTGATAATGCTAATGATGATAGTACCAACAGTCAAGGAGGATTTTGACAAAGTTGAGCCATTCCTCATTAATTTTGTTCTGCTAAAAATGGTATTATAAACAGATCTCAATGGTAGACAATTGTCCACTTTGGCCAGGTAAATGTATGCAATATACAAATATATTCACTTGGATTTATTTACCTCTTTATCTTAACATTATTATTATTATTTTCTTTTGACTACTTGTGTTTGATTTAAAAATAAAACAACTAAATGTCCTGAACAAGCACAGTTATTGTCTCATATGTAGTTTTCTTTTATTGGATTAGAATTGTCAAAACATTTTGAATTTATTTAGTAACTACACTTCTCATCCATAACTGAGAATCTGTAATTGGTTCAAATATAATGTGTCTTTTTCCATTTATAATCTCCACACAATTACGTCTTTTTTTGTTTAATATTTAAAATCAGAAACAATTATCCAAATAATTTAAGGCAGTTGCAATTTAGAGATATATGGATTTACATCAGGTCAAGAGCATACAACTTTTCGAGTGCAGTCTATGCATTATTTCTTTGTTTTGTAGCAAATATAAACTAAAGAGAAAAAAGTGATACCAAACATGGAACACAATTACCAGTTAAATGTCGTTTGTATAGATTAGAGATATCCCATAAGCCTGATGAACTCTAAATATTGACTGAATGTAGATAAGAGGTAAAGTGTTCAGAGTAATAGCCATACTAATAGAATAATTAGTTGCAAAAGACACTTTTCTCCCGACAATAACAAACATCATCTATATTTGTTAACACTATATAGTTTTGCAAGTAACGTAAGACTGCTGACTAGTAATGTAGCTGATCTCTTGAGCATTCTATCTCCCTCTGCATATGGTCTATTTATAGTTATATCAGTTACATGACACTGGAAAGTTCAACAGTTACAAGACTCAATTTCTCTGTTTGTAGAAGTCTGACACAAAAGTTTGGCTTGTCTAAACAACTATTATGAATGACCAAATTCACCTAGTTACATCACAATAGACAAATAAATGATAAATCAACTTTCTAACTCCAGGTTACCTGCCAACCTTCCCTGATACACATAATATTACCATAACCACAAGGCTGCTAATACATGAGGATCCAGAGCCAAAGTTGTGTATAAAAATAAACTATCAAAAAGAATCATCAGCACCCAACATGCTGACAAAAAAAGACTGGGAACAGGAACATAACTATGCATGCTACATTTTCTAAATAATGGAATATGAATGATTTACGAATGGTACACCGACCAACCTCTTGAACTTACCTTACATAAGGCCAAACAATAAGAGAACTGAAAGAGGCAAAGCATAACTCCACACCTGGTGAGGAAAGAGTGTGTCAAGTCAGTCACTTTTTTACAATATTCTGGCGATGTGGGAAGAGAGCACGGTCTTGGGAAGCTCTTATCAGTAACAGAAATAAGAGACTATATCACAAGGCTGGCCACACCCTGGTTACCCATTGCCTTCACAACAGAAGTAAAGACTGACTCCACAGCTACAACTGGACATAGTGTGAGGAAAACCTTCAACCCATTAAGCAGATTCTTAATGTGTATCTGAAATGGTCACAAAAGCATCAAATCGAGGCGAGGGACTTTGATAAATCTTTACAGAAATGATAAACCCTACAAAAAGGTGGGGCAGGAAGCCCATCTAAAAGCTGTTGAATTCACTCTCATGTGATGACATCTTTAGGAGATGGTGAAGCAAACAAACCTCTATATAGTGGCCAAGTTACAGCCCTGAGGACAATGATAAAGATAGGACCACCATAATAAATGTATTAGCATAAAAACTAAAGGTGAAGCAGATGGGGTTAGAATTATTTCTGATCAGCGATTGATACCTGGGCAAGAGAGCCTGATTGGGGGTAAAATGAACCAAAGAGAATGAATGTTGCCAGAGTAATGGGAGGGTGTCTTAACTCCCGGTAAAACTGCTGAATCGTAACAGCAGAAAAAAATGAGCAATAGTTCACGGCATACCCTTTATGAGATTCACGACTGCACCTTGTGAGAAGATTCGACCTAGTGTCCGGTGGAGGTAACAGATAATTGTTCTGGTCATTTCCTAATGCCACACTCAACTGAAAAAAGAACAAGTCTATGATTGCTCTATGACACGATTGAGGAAAAAGTCAGGATTCAACATCCACTTCACTGACATAAACGTCTGGTGAGACCAGGTGTCCACCTAACAGCTCTCGGTCCATACAAGATGCAAAAAAATATCTGGAGATTGTGTATCTCTGATATCCAAAATATTCACTTGTAAATGTGTAGGAACATAGTCGACATAGGATCCTTGCTTCACCATACCACTTTGTTCGAGAGGTTGCTTGGATTGTAAGCTGAAAATGTAGAGCCACCTGAAGCTCTTGGATAGAGATTGGCAGAGCACCATGGAGATGGCATGGATACCTGGTGTGATTAAGCATCCACCCATCAGCTCTTGGGCTCTGAAAGATGTTATCCAAAGATTGTGGCTTGTTGTTAGCTAGAAGACTCACTTATATATGTGCAGTAACAGTAGCTAACCCTGAGGGCCTTTGCTGGTTCAGACAACAAACAGTTATCAGTTGTCCAAAAATCCCTGCACTAAGGTAGCTCAGACTGTAGGCTCGAGATGGACAGCCAGAAGAACCAACCACCTAGAGTTTCTTAGTAGAATTGAGATGGAATTACACGGAACTCATCAAGGAACCTGCTTTCTGTCTGGGATTATAGTCTCACAATGTAGAGTCCACGGACTCACTAAGAACTCCCAGATATTGAAGCCTAGTGGACCTTGATGAACATCCTGCTCATAAAGGGCAGTAAGTGGTGTGGCTAATGCAACTTTAGAGCATATGTGTCAATCAGGGACATAATCTTAGAAACGAGGAAGATATATGACACAATCGCATGGTCTATCTTCTCAAAATATGGAAGGATGGAAATGAAATCCTCGAAAAGGAATGGGAATATAAAGGACTAAGAAAGATACTGGGATCCTCAAAACAAACATCAGATCCAAATGGAGAAACTAACAGGATATGGAAATAGATCCTATGATACACTGAGATGGTTTGGCCCTGAAATATATATATATATATCTGTTCTAAATAAAGAGGTAGAGGAATATACCAAAACATTCAGCCTTGGCCAATGAAGAAAGTGCCTTGTAACATCCTAATACGCAAGAAATGGGAGTATACACATCACTAAAATCTCGAAACTAAGAAAAGGTACACATGTTCCTCCATTCATTAAACAGGGAAGCAGGACCCCAAGACTCACAGAACAGGTGACAGAACATCCAAACATACAACCCCATTGGACCTACAGAGGTGTTCTCTCATGAATATCAGTAAACAGAAGGGTATTGACGTATTATCCCACACGTGTTCATTTAGAACTTTGAATGGTGAGCTTACTACCAACCATGACTAATAAGTGTAGCGAAAGGAAGCTCTTCTGAGTAACAGAAATAAGAGGCTATAACGCAAGGCTAAGCAAGGCCTGTGTGTATGAATTCCTAAAAGGGGATCCCATAATGAAAATAATTTGAAAAACTTTTTGTTAGAGTCTAAGAAGAGATAACAGTAATCCCGGAAGTAAAAAGATGTACATACATATCAGTGTGGCATAAAACTGTTTCTTCATGAGAGACATAACAGGGTACAATCGGTGGCTCATCCTTTGGGTGGACCCTTCCTGGCCATGAGGTGATACAACAAAGCCATCCTTTGCTCATTACACCCCATGGAATGTCAGAGCAGGACATATATATATATATATATATATATATATATATATATATATATATATATATACATATACATAAGCACAGAGGGCACGGGAAACCCTCACGTGTCTATCAGTCTCTGTGGCGAGCCGAGGAGCAGCCACGAAGTGCATGATCATATGTGGGAACTTGTGGCTGATACATCTCACATATATCACTGAGAACACGTCATGCAGACGATCTACCTTGTCACAGACGCGCAGCTCATGCAGACTCACTAGTTCTGCCTGAAGAAACCGACTGTGCCCTGGGGAGGGAACCCCTGTGCGTTTACTGGTTTCCGTAGTCCAGCAGCAAACTAATCATGGAGGCAAGAAGGAAGCCGGTGAGGAATACCCAAACACCATACCTACTGAATGGCGTTAGAATTTTATGCCTTACAAAAACGAAACTTAGTTAATGCACCTGGGGGGAAAAAGCCATGCACTCATCTCGTGGAAGCAACGTGTCCTCCTGAATTCACGACCTTTCTGAAGTCACTGACTAAGTAAAGGGACATCAGTGTGAGAGAACTGACAAATAAAATGAAACAAAAATTAAAAAGAACAAAAGACAATATAACCATACATGCACAGAAGAATGTAAATTAAGGTGAGAGCTTCTCATGTAGAAACATGTGTAGAAAAAGAAGACTGGGCCTAACAGATACTAGTTAATGGGTTATGTCCCACGTGCAGTTCCAGGTAACTAACACATCAACTGAGTGCTGAGTGAGATGTTGCAATGTGGCTCGTCCCCCCGTAGGCGACAAGGGGAGGCCTCCGATGACCCAAGCAAGCAGCATTTGCCCATCATACTCACAAAGCGTAGAAGCATGACGCCCATCCCTTTGAGTGGACGGGGTCCCTAGTCTGCTACATGCTAGTGGCTCTGGTGACTCATATGCTCATTGCGCCCAGCCTAAGTTACTAGTTGGGGGGTTGCACTCGTGGCTAATGCATCTCACTTGCATTACTTGGCCTCGATCGTTTCTGCATGGAAGAGCACGGACCAGTGGCTAGGATATCACACGCACCAAGTGGCAACCAGCAACAACCGCACCGTAAAATCTAATAAGGTATCTTGTGGTTTAGGCATCACATGTCCGTTACAGAGACCTCAGTCGTTCTTTTGAGAGCTGTACAGCAAACACATACCTAAAGGCTTAGGCATCTCACATACATCTCAGAAAACCCAGCCATAGCCGTTCTATAGAAAGCTACACAGCGTGTTGATGGATAAAGGATCTTACATGTACCTATGAGCACCTGGCAGAGGGCACTTCTGTAGCGCAAAGCACGGTGTACAGATGCCTAGGCACTCATATGCTTCACTGTAGGTTCTGTCATGGGAATTCATGACATCTGGCATGCACCACTGAGAACGTGGTGTGTATGGGAGATGTACATCTCTTAGCGAGGAACGTGGATGAGTTATGATTCAGTCTGCGCCACAAATGTTCGATTCATCTCAACCCACCAGTCTTACTCTGGGAAATAAAGGTCGAGATCAATCTAGACTGCACCACAGACACTCCAGCTGAGGAAGAAAGAACCAGGGCAGCCTGACAATGCTCTGAAAAGCACAAGAACCTAATGACGATAAAAAGGATGATGATGATGATAGTAATGATGATATTACTACTAATAGTATAACAATGATATACAGCGAATAAGTATATAACAAAATATTTGATTATCACCATATACAAAATAATAGTAATGATAATGATAAAAAATAATGATAATAATAATTAGTAATGATAATGATAATAATAATGATAACGATAACACAGGATAGAACAATGATAATGATAATGATGATGATAATAACAAAACTATGATAATGATAATGATGATAATAACAAAACAATGATAATGATGATGATAGAAGTATTGATGATAAAAAAAATATTGTATCAATTATAATGGCAATATCATAATATTGATCTCTTTTGATATTTATTATTTTATTAGTATATTAAAACTGTCGTTAAATGATACTTTCTTTATCTGAGTACATTTCTTATTTCAACCTTATTTCCGAAGCTAAACATTCATTAACGGAAGCTTTATGTGATAAGAAAAAAAACATGATAAGAGAATTAAAAACATCCGCTAAAAACATGTACTATGGAAACCATTGAATATTCACAAACACTGCATGCTTATTTTCTTAAATTTTCCAGAATCTTGCTTACAGAGAAGTCAAGATATTAAGGAACAAAAAATATTGAATTAAAAGGATAAATTCAATGCCTATATCCTTACCCTCAAAATCTTATCATAGTTAGAAACCAAAATCTCTCAACGGAAGAAATTCAAAACTTCAAAATATTATTCCAAGCCCTTGCCGTAAGAGAAATTCAAAAGATAATTCAAAACCTCTCCTAATAAAAGAAATCCAAAACCTTTTGATATAAAGGTTTGAAGCCTCTCCATTATGTTCTCCCTAGGCTCATTTTTCTCCCATGATTAGAGAATTCAACCGTCTATACTAATCCACGGTCTTATAGTTTCGTCTGCACTTTCCCAAGCGTCTCCCGGAGCTCGCCTCCCTCCGCACTTTCTTTGACATATCTCGACTCCGAGGTCCGGAGGTGAACATATTCCCTACGGAGAGTGTTAGTTAAGGCCTCGAGGATGTGGTCGGACCAGGATTTAGTGGAGGTTTTAAGGAGCAGCGTGCCATATTACCTGGTGGTGGCTCTGCCTCTCCTGATCCTCCTGTCGCCCGTGCCGGTCGACGCAGCGGCCGAGTTCACCGTGTATCGGCTCCAGCAGTATGATCTCCACGGGACGCCACATGGTAGTTATATGGGCATTCATGTGTAGAGTTCTTTGATGGAACTTCGGTAATATTTGTATTTTGTTGTAAGCGGTACGGTTTTCGAAATTTCGTGTGAGCTACTTATAGCATGGGCTTTCGACTGACCCCAAAAGTAAGCCTGTCAGTTGAGGGCATCGCAGGTTGAAAGGGTTTGAGGGCATCGGAGGTTGAAAGGGTTTGAGGGCATCGCAGGTTGAAAGGGTTTGAGGGCATCGCAGGTTGAAAGGGTTTGAGGGCATCGCAGGTTGAAAGGGTTTGAGGGCATCGCAGGTGGAAAGGGTTTGAGGGCATCGCAGGTGGAAAGGGGTTGCTGCTGCCGAGGAGATGAGTCTCAGGGTTGATTTATGGCTTTGTACACCTATCACCCACAAGGTTAATAGAGTACGGAAACAAGAGGTCAAATAATTTCAAGGCATTTTTCATCATTTACATTTCAATTGTATATTGCATTTAAGGAAATAATTTGATGTTCGTAACATATTAGTTTATGGTAGTGTTACGTGATTACCTTGGATTCTGTGCTTCATCCCCCGACAAAGGCTGACTTGCATCCACCATGTATATCCATTGAGATAGACCTTGGTTCCCTCTATGACTAAAAAAAACCCAGGGAGGTTTGCATCCCTAAACACCTAAGCGAGATAAAACTATTGCTGTGATTGGCTTCTTGAAATTTGATGTTTTCTTCCATTTTTTCTTATTTATTGGGTAGTTTCAATGTGCTCTGAAACTGGGGAAAATTATCTCGGAATTTGCTGATTGACTGCTAGGATATATATAGTTTACCTGTTGGGTAAAGGTTGTATTAAGCCCTAATAATACCAGGCATAAGTATTTGTTTTGGTAGTTATTTACAGTATATCCACATCTGTTTATGCCATTGCCTTTATATTTTGTGACAAATAGTTCCACAACCTATAAACAAGGACTGGTTCTTTAATTGATGTTGAATTACCATGTACATTTCTACTTAATTTTGGCAGGTTATATATTTATATGTTTTATTGTTTGATTTATTATTATTATTTTTTAACAATAGATCTACGGTATTTTTTTTCAATCTCCACACAGTCCAGTTTTGGATGGTTATCAACCTTTGGTTTGCCATGTTATTTAAATAACAGAGGTACTGTAAAAGTATACAGCAATATATGTTCTTTTTCTGGATCTCATATTTGACCAATGGAATATTTCAAACTAGTCATTTCAGTCTGCAAAATCTGAAGAATGCTGGCCCAAAAGGCTACTAGAGATTTTGAAATTTTGCGAGGCCAGAAATGAGGCCTCCACTTAGTGAGCGTGTGTCAATTAATTTAAAAGTCATTTATTCATTATCACATTGCACCCCATCCCAACTTTACCAGACTTATTATTGATGCAAACTTATATGACCTGCACATAAGTAGGTTCTACTTATATTCATCTCAAGTGGTTGTTCAATATCTGTTGATCTGTGCAGAAGTGCGATTAGTCTAACATAACCCAGGAAAACCACTGTTGAACATAGATATTGTTAGACTTAAGAAATAATCATATTGAAATATTATGACCTCAAAGATTCAGTTCCTTTCAAGAAAGAGATAGAAGCATCATTGAACTTTAGAGGAAAAAAAAGTTCCAAGAACACAATGAAATGAGAGTCACACACCACAGTGACTTGCATTCTAGGATGGGCAATGGGTAGTGGGCTAATGATATGTTAGGACCTAGAAATTAGTATTTGCACCGTCATTGACTTGTTAGAGTGGCTTCAGCTTTGCCTTCTATGCTGATTAACTATGTGATGATATTGTAGAATGGAATTCATGAGACCTTTTTTAATTATTGCTGTTATATTTCTAATGAGTGGTATTGTTTTATAGTAATGATATATTTGCAATACTCTTTATCATTATTACTTTTGGTATTATCGTAATTATCAATTATGTTATTATTGTTATCTATATTTTAACAGCATTGTTTGTCATTATACAGTATATCATCATCTCTATTACTGATGGTTATCATTATTTCTTTATCAATATTATTGTTGTTATTATTATTATTAGTAGTAGTATTATTAGTATTATGATGATGATGATTATCATCATTATTATTATTATTATTATTATTATTATTATTGATTTTGGTACTATTATTTTTAATATTATTTTATTGTAATTATATGATCTTGTTAGTTGTTATTATTATTGTATAATATTTTTTACTTGTTATTATTATTGTTGATACTATTGTTAATATTATGATTATCATTATTAATGATAATAAAAATAACATTACTATTATATTATAAATACCATCATTAATATTATTAATAGTAGTGCTATTAATGTTATTATTATTATTAGTAGTAGTAGTAGTAGTATTGCTATTATCATCATTTTTTATATGATCATTATTATCATTATTTTTATCATTATTATTATAATTATTATTATCATTGTTATTATCATTCCACCACCACCAGCATAACAATCATCACCAATACCATTACCACTACCATTACCACTACCACCACCATTACCATTACCACCACCATTACCATTACCACCACCACCACCACCATTACCATTACCATTACCACCACCACCACCACCACCATTACATTACCATTACCACCACCACCATTACCATTACCACCACCACCATTACCATTACCACCACCACTATTACCATTACCACCACCACCACCATTACCATTACCACCACTACCATTACCATTACCACCACCACCATTACCATTACCACCACCACCATTACCATTACCACCACCACCACTACCATTACCACCACCACCACCACCACCACCACTACCACCACCATTACCATTACCACCACCATTACCACCATCACCACCACCATTACCATTACCACCACCACCATTACCATTACCTCCACCACCATTACCATTACCATTACCTCCACCACCACCACCATTACCATTACCACCACCACCATTACCATTACCACCACCACCATTACCATTACCACCACCCATTACTACCACCATTACCACCACCATTACCATTACCACCACCATCACCATTACCACCACCATTACCATTACCATCACCATCACCATTACCATTACCATTATTAAGATACTGTTGTTATTATTATCATTATTATTATGCTTTTTATTATTGTTACTATTATCATCATTTTACTGATGTTGATAATGATGTTGATGTTGTTGATATATTATCATGATACTTAATGTTATTGTGGTTTACATATCTCTTTATTTTATTATAGTTAAAGTATAGTTATTTTGATAGTTCTGATTATGTTGGGGACAAAAATGATGATAATGATAATTATAATAATGATAATGATGGTAGTAATTATTGTTATAATGATGATGATAATAATGATGACTAATAATAACAGGAATAGAAATAGTGATTATTATTATAATGATGATAATAATGATAAAGGTAATGATGATAATTAGGTTAATAATAATGATAGATATAACTAAAACAACAAATAAAAATGGTTGTGGTAATAATGAAATAAAATAATAATGATAATGATATTGATAATGATGATGATATTGGTATTATTTATAATAAAAGTATCTGTAATGTAAGTAATGTAAGATGGTAATGTAAGTAATGATGATTGATATGATAGTAATTGTAATGATGATAATGATCATGATATTGATAATGGTAGTAATAATGATAATGTTGATAATAGTGATAATGGTAATGATGATGATGATTATGAGGAGGATGAAAATTATAATAATGGTAATGATGATAATGAGATGATGATATCAATGTTTATTAAGCTGTAGTCACTAAGCTTGGTTGTATTTTATAAGTAAACCATGTTGTATAACTTAACTCATTGGAGATGCAGATAAATTTGCTTGCCCAGCCTCCAGGATAGGTTTTATTTTAGAGAGAGACTGCTTGAAGCAGTATAATTTGAATCATCCCACTCTTTCGGTCATTCATTGTAAAACTAGAGCGGTTTTTGTGTTTTATTTTTATGTGTTTTATTGAGTTCAGAGACTTATATGTGCCATATGACAGGCTCTATCAGTGTTGCAGTTGACTAAAATTGTAGTATATTATCCATATTAGCTCATTATTTTCTTTATACTCAATGTGATAGAAGTATTGCTGTTTTATGGGAGGACAAAAGGCAACTTTATTTTTTCGTATTTTTGTGAGGTCATGAATGAATACGAAACATATAACCACCTACAATAAAGATAACAAGAAGAGGTAGGGAAGAGGAATGAAACCTGTGCTTGTGACTGTGAGTGCCACAATGAAAGGCATCCATATTGGCACAGGAGCACATTTTAGACACTGGGTATGGATTGAGTCACCTTCCTCTTCTCGTTCTGCCTGCACATCCTTCATCGGCGGTACTTTAGAGCAAGGGTTCATCAACTTAGTGTGTGCCATCGCTCTATAGAGACAGTGCTTGCTAGAGACCATGGATGGGTGCCATTCAAGGCTCTCTCTCCTGCTGGTGCTAGGAAAAAGTGGTGCCATCTAGGTTTTGGACGTTAAGCTAGCACGATATTACGGTAATTATAGTAATTATGACTGCAGTAGCCATCATCACTCATTCCTTTTTCATAGCAAAATAAAATAACACAGTGATCCAAAATCCCCGAACGTCATGTACATCATGATGCCCATCGTCAGGCCAAAGCTCCAACGTCATGTATGTCATGACACCCGTACCCAATGGGTTAAGAAGGGATTTTAGTTTTGTAGAAAAAATATGACTAAACTTACATATATATCTGTTATGTCATAACCCTCTTGTGCATGGGGTAAGTTTGTAAGTTAAAATTTCCTTTGAAGACAAGGAAGTGTGAATTACGAAAAAAGGGTGTATAGGTATATGAAATATAGAGAAAAAGAAACCCAACAAATTCATTTTTGAAGACATTTGTTAGTATTCAAGCAAAATTTATTACCAGTAAGCTTTGAGCAGCTTAGATTTTTTTTTTACTGAGAATTATTGCACAGTATTTCAGTGCAAGTTATCACATTTAATGTACACATGTTGCTTTGCTGTTATTTTAGAATATTATATGAATTAATTACCATAGCATAGAGTATGTAAATTGTACTTTTATATATGATTGTCATATACAATTACTGCTGTAAAAATGCTACAAGTCCTGTTCTACTCTTGACACCCAGGTAGTCGCAGCAGTTTGATAAATGTAGAAGCTCGAACCCTAGATGCTACATCAGTGGCACGGAGATGTGTCCTAGTTCGACTGTCAGAGCTAACTCCAGAGAACTACCATTGGTTAGTTGGGCAGGGAGCAGCAGCCCTCTTGGTGTTGCTGCCACCAAATCTGACCACTCTGTCTCCTGAGCAGCGCAAGGTAGGCCAAGCTGTAGCTTGTTGTATTGCTGTAAGTTCAGAGACTTTAGTAAAGTTTTATATAGAGCAGATGCCATTTTGTCTTCTGTATTGCTATACATACATATATTTGCATCTATAGATTGGATCACTTAAATCTGGGACTCGCACCTAACTGGATTGGCTTGTCTGCTAATCCATGGAAGAATTAACCCATCTATGTTCATATACTGCTTGTAGGATGGAAAGATAGATGTTTATTATTAATTTAAATCAGATTCATTAAGAGAATTTAGCCATGGCTATGTCTGACTTTTAGACTTTGAAGGGGTAATTTTAACTCTTAATGATTTGTTATTAATCATAATCCTAAACATATAATTTAGATATATGAACTAATGGTGCAGGCTTTTAATATGTACTACTAATCT
This sequence comes from Penaeus japonicus, assembly GCA_017312705.2. Taxonomy (NCBI): domain Eukaryota; kingdom Metazoa; phylum Arthropoda; class Malacostraca; order Decapoda; family Penaeidae; genus Penaeus; species Penaeus japonicus. Next base: position 394,869 of record BOPN01000532.1, on the reverse strand, counting down.
GAAAGTATTTAATGAAATAGTTTTATTAAACTCCACGCATTAATTTGCAGCTTGTTCATGAGGTAGAAGCAGCCATGTTAGAAAGTGATACTCAGCTGGGGGTGTATTTAGCATATGAGACACAAGAGCTCTTGGACATATATGGGTCTGTGCGAACAGCAACAAACACAGACTCAGCAACATCTGCTGCTGCTGGTATGTACATTTTGTTGTGGAAGATGCTGAACAACAATGTTATCAATATTGCTAAGGTTCATATTATCATGGATGCTTCAAAACCAAGTGTGAAATGAGTATTCTGAGACCAACTCATATTATCAAGCATGCTTTCAAAAATTTAGGTTCTCAGTAAATGCTAAAGACCTGCATTAGGGCATGCATTTCGATGATATATGTCTGGCTTTCAGAAGAATTCTGTGGTCCCTACCAGAGTTGAATTTCTTGTTACTAATATTCTAAAATATTGAAATTTGTTCTGATATATATATATATATATATATATATATATATATATATATATATATATATATATATATATATATACATGTATAAACATATATCTATATTTATATTTTATTTATATATATATGGAAGCTTTTGGAAAAGGTTTTTATTATTCTTTTTGAGTCTTCAAAGAGCACCTTTGATAATGTGACCATAAATCTTGTTATTTAAAAAAAAAAAATATCAGGTTATATAAGTTCCATATGATTTTAATGTGTTGCATGATGTATCATATATATTCATAGTGTTATTACTTTTTTCAGCACTATTGAGATCACTGTCATCAGATGGATATCAGATAGTAGTTGGTGGCAGTCAGTCAAAGCTCATGTCAGACATGTCAATAGCAAATATCCAAGTAAGTTTTGATCTGTCATTTTTAAGTTATTGTTTTTGCTCATATTGTGCACACTGAACGTTAATATGGTATGTGATGTGATGCTAATTCATAGGAAAAAAATATAAAGTATGGATTCATGCAGTAATCATAACTTTGTTACATACTGATGATATAGATATGCCCAAATCTTTATAGTTTATGATGTATACCATCATTTTCTCATTTTGCAGGGGAAACTAAGTGGCTATGGTGTGGAGGAACAGCTGCCAACAATAGCGGTTGTGGCTCACTATGATGCATTCGGAGCTGCACCAGTAAGAAATCTATTTATTTGTAGTGCTATATCTTATCCATCATGGAAGTTACATATATATTCTTAGCAGAGCAGTGATAGCGAGGTTTTACAGACAATCCCCATGGGCACTTGGTGGGAATGAATTAGAAATTCAAATCACAATTCAGGTTACCGAGGTTATATCAATGTGCGAAAGATGGTAGAATGCAGGTAAAATTTGTATTTCTATATTAACCCACTCACGACGGGGGCATTCCAGCCTTGCATGTTACAATGCCGGGGCTCTCGAACATATAGGCCTAAATCAGTTAAATAAATGACACCGTATGACATCACCCTGTGAACGGGCCTTGAATGCGCGGTACCCGTGGTGTAAAACCTCGCCATCATTGCTCTGCTAAGAGTTATAAAGGTAACTTCCATAATGGATGTAAAGCATCTGGTTAGGCAATCCTTTTAGTGGGTCGTTGTGGCGTTATGGATAGGAGCTGAGATTCCCATTCAGAGGACCAGAGTTCAATTCCCTGTCAGGGAGGTAAAATTTGGATTTTTATATTAAATGCATTACTGCATTCCACCATCTTTCACATACATACATTTATATACATATACATATACATATACATATACATATACATATACATATACATATACATATACATATACATATACATATACATATACATATACATATACATATACATATACATATACATATACATATACATATACATATACATATACATATACATATACATATACATATACATATACATATACATATACATATACATATACATATACATATACATATACATATACATATACATATACATATACATATACATATACATATACATATACATATACATATACATATACATATACATATACATATACATATACATATACATATACATATACATATACATATACATATACATATACATATACATATACATATACATATACATATACATATACATATACATATACATATACATATACATATACATATACATATACATATACATATACATATACATATACATATACATATACATATACATATACATATACATATACATATACATATACATATACATATACATATACATATACATATACATATACATATACATATACATATACATATACATATACATATACATATACATATACATATACATATACATATACATATACATATACATATACATATACATATACATATACATATACATATACATATACATATACATATACATATACATATACATATACATATACATATACATATACATATACATATACATATACATATACATATACATATACATATACATATACATATACATATACATATACATATACATATACATATACATATACATATACATATACATACACATACACATACACACACTTACTTGGTTACTTCGTGTAAGTTTTAGCATGAGACACGCTAATACCTCATGCCGGAACCCTCCGCCTTTTGTCAGTTGCACGAAAGTGAACTTGATGAGGGATGGAAGTTGATTCAGCCCTATTTCTTTCACTTCCACTCGTTGGGGGTTCATCTGGTATCGAATTTAGCTATCCATTTAATTTTCTTTAAAACAATTCCACAGTGCACTGGGTTAGATTTTTAATATCTTTTGGCACACTGTTAAATAGTCTTGGTCCATTTATTAGGAAACTTTGATTCTTCTTTATTCTTAACCAGTTGACAACGGATGGCATGATTTGTTGCCAAGGCAGAGTTGGTCGTAGACGCGGATGGCACTGTGCCAGACAATGTAAACCCGCCATCCTACTATATACATATTTTATTTCATTAAAACCGCTACCAATGGGTTAACCCTATGACAACGGTGCATCACACCCGTGTGACACAGCTAAATTCCCGATGCCAGGGCATCATGCCAGTGTGACGTTTCCAATGCAATATTGCAATGGCCTTGCGTAGGGGTTTTCACTTATCGCCATGCCCCATCGGGAAAGGGTTAAGTGATGTTGATGTACTTATCCCAGTACGGTAACATGTTCTTCCCTTCCTAGGGGGATGTCGCCATAAGGTTAAGACAGTGCTTGTAAGGCACCTGGTTAGACAATTATTTTAGTGGGTCGTGTAGTGTACTAGTTAGGAGCTGAGGACCCGAATTCGAGTCTTGGTCAGGGAGGTAGAATTTGTATTTCTGTATTTTAAAAATGCGTTACTGCATTCTATCATCTTTTTCGCATAGATATAACCTCAGTAACCTGATTTGTACCATGAATTTTTAATTAATTCCCACTGAGTGCCCATGGGGATTGTCTGTGAAACCTTACTATCAATGCTCTGTTAAAACCATATAGGTAACTTCCATGGTGGTTGTAAGGCACCTGGTTAGACAATTCTTTTAGCGAGTCCTGTAGTGTAATGGTTAGGAGCCGGGATTCTCACGCAGAGGACCCGATATAGTAAAATTTGTATTTCTATATTTAAAAAAAATCTGTTACTGCATTCTACCATCTTTCTCACACATATGTATATATATATATATATATATATATATATATATATATATATATATATACACACACACACACTTACATGCATACACTTATATATATACATATATGATTTTGGAGAAGAAATAATTTACAGAATATAATGGTACACCTAAGTTTCATTCTGGAAGATTGATGATTATTTTACATAGGTCAAGTAGTGTTTACTTTATATTGATATAAGCTTTCATAAGCATATTTTTTTATTGTGCATCAGTCATGAAATTAAAGTTAAAGTATTCATACTATCTTTATTGTGTTTAAGTAGATTAATGTTATAGTATATCCAAACTGATTATGTAAAGCCTCTTTAATGATTTTATTAATGGCTGATGATAAAAGCTAGGAAAAAAATGTCTGACTGGCTACCTCATTATTACATTTGCCAAAAAATTGATTTGTAAAACACTGAGAAGAAAAACATTATTAATGTAGCTATAACTATACCAAATATTATTTCTTCATTTTTAGTATTCAGGCTTGTTACATGTGTGAGCTCAGTATTGATAATGTTGATTAATGGAATTTGCTGTGTTTTATCCATAAGCTTACCCTAAGAAATCTTTTACAGGAGCTGTCTTGGGGAAGTGACAGCAATGGCTCTGGTGTTGTAATTCTTCTAGAGTTAGCACGCATTCTCTCCCGCCTGTACGCCTCACCTCGCACACATCCTCGCCTTAACATGGCCTTCCTACTCTCTGGAGGTGGCTACATTAACTACCAGGTAGGACTCTGATATTTGTTAAAATTTGATTGTTTATCATTCTTGTGTGCTGTCTTTATTGATATAGATATTGGTTTATTTTGGCTGAGTGTTCTATAATAATCAGCTTGGTGAAGCCTTGTGTGGCCACCCCATGATGATGCCACTGCATCTAATTAAGATACATAAATCAATTTTATCATAATATGAAATAAAATATTTTCAGATTTTTCATGAAAAAAATAGAATGAAAATTCAGAATCCTATGAATGATAAGAAAGAAAAATGAAAAGAATAAAATCCATTACTTTTGCAATTCTGTCTTAACCTTATGGCAACAGTGTGTGCAATGACTGAACTAGCAGTCAAACTGGCTGTTATATGACACTGGCAGCATTGGCTAAAAATTAAAGGATGGGGAAAGTGTTTTCTCTGCCCTCTGGGCAGTGCAGACTACCGTAAATGCCATTTTTCCATAAATTGGTCACAAAACAAGGGTTTAAGCTGAATTTGGAACCCTGTAGATCTGAAGTGCTATTGTAGTCATAATATTTCATTACTGTGCGCACTTCAACTGTGAACAAATACAAATGTCGCGTCACATACATATTGACACCTGGTGTTAAACACTTCGCTGCATCAGATATATGTGATACTCGTCGTGACAATTGTCGTGAAATGGTTTATGGCAGTATACCTTTCAAGGCATGGTCTTTTCTTTACAATTTTGAACAGGGTATTGCTAATGTCCTTGCATCCCCTTAGTCGTCCAAAACAGCCATACAGAAAGCCTTTATGATGTTTATAACTTGTAATAATTACCAGGGTACAACATAATACCAAGAGAAACAT
>BOPN01000532.1:379622-382122 GCA_017312705.2 Penaeus japonicus | reverse complement strand
TGTATGATAAAGTGAAGAGAAAAGTGCATATACAAGAACAACGAAAATGTGCATACATGGCGAAACTTGATGTCTTGTGTCATGTTGGAAATACTCCAATGATGTGATATCAAATTATCTGGCGTAAATTGCTTATTATTTTAAAATCCAATCAACATGAGGTGTGTGTATCTTTATTGATTGCAATATTTTCCTATAACCATGAAGTTGTTGTTGGTAATAAGTTAACACATTCACGATGGATGTTATGATATCAAGTCACTGGAATAAATCCAATACCACATGTGACATCCTATGAATTCATGGAGTTTTATTGTATATGGTTATGCCTGTAAATACACACTGTAATTACATTTATTTTACACTTTTACACTTTTTTTTTTTTTTTTTTTTTTCACAAAAATTTGTAAAAATACAAAACCTCTTTTTGTCACCCTTTGCAGTAGCATAAGTGAATATCGCTCTGAGAGCAGTGGGAATGCAATTAGGCAAGTTAGAATTGAAATAACAAATTTATGGAATTTCAAGCTATCTCAGCACCCAATAATTTTCTCTTCATTTTACCAGATGAAAGATCATATTCTTACCATACCATTCATAGTAATGGAAAGAGAGAGATAAAGATAAAGGGAGGGAGAGTAGGAGAAGGAGGGAAAGATTGAAGGATCATTCACCCATCACCCATCCTCGTTTCATGCCTGGTTGACTGTACAAGAACACTTATTGCGTCATAGCGGTAACCTGGTCTTTCTCATTGCCTAATCATGGCATTGAGTTGGAATATAAGTCAGTCCTTAATGACCTTCAGTTTATTATTTGCAATTTATTTTCTACTACAAGATTAGTCCTATCTTTGTGAGCTCTTATTTGAAGGGCTAGGAAAGGCAATACATAAATGTTAAAATGGAAAAAAATAAAATGAAATGTCTGTTACATATCTGACATACCAGTTCCAGCAGTTTAGTTTCCATTTGTTAATCTTATTTGTAGAGTAGGGGACAGACTGACCAACTTACTGAATGACAGACACAGACTGACAAACTATTCTTAATATTTTACCCTTGATATATGCTACACATTTGAATTACAGACAGTAGATGTAGCCATAGCAGTAGATCAGGCAGTAATTGATATGTTGCTAATAACAATATAATCCTTTTTGATCAATTCGTCATATTAACAGGAGGTTACAAAAGAGAGTGTGCAGTCATGGCTGGACTTGATGAACTCCCAGCCAAGATCTCCACAGCTCCTTTCGGGGAAGAATAACCCACTAGTCTCTACACTTCACCAAATATTGTCTAGGTAAGACTGGAATATTGAAGTGCCAACGTGAACCTATGGATTTTTATGTAATTGATATGCAACTATCTGAAATGAAATTTTACTGTTCTGGGCAGTTATTTCTGTAATCTGCAGAGGGTGCTCATACTTAACCCATTGTTGATGGGGGATAAATTCGCTTATGCAGTCTCCTGGATGTCTTTTATTTTAGAGCAAGACATCTTCATGCAACATACTTTGACTTTTCCCACTCTCAGGCACTCATTATAAAACTAGAGCCATTTTTGTGTTTTAATTTTTGTGTGTTTTTACTGTATTGGGGGACTTGTATCTGTCATATCACAGGCTCTATCAGTAGTGCAGTTGATAAAATTGTAGTATAGGATCCATATCAGCTCATTATTTACTTTGTTTAGAGTGATAGTATTTCTGTTTTATGGGAGGACAAAAAGCAACTATTTTTTCATATATGTGTGCTCTCATGATCGAATATGACACATATGAAGAGGTAAGGAAGAGGAAGGAAACCTGTGCTTATGACTGTGAGAGCCACATTAAAAGACATCCTTACTGGCACAGGGAAACATTAAAAAAATATATATGGTTTGAGTTACCTTCCTCTTCTCGTTCTGCCTGCACATCCTTCATCAGCGGTGCTTTAGAAAAAGAGGTCGGTAATTTCCTGTGTGCCATCACTCTATAAAGATATTTCTTGTTAGTGACCGTGAATGGGTCTCTCTCCTGCTGGTTCTAGAAAAAGGGGTGCCATCTAGGTTTAGGATGCTAGGTTGCTTAATATTATGGTAATTATAGTAATTATGTCAGCAATTGTCATCATCACTCACTCCTTACTCATCCAAAATCCCTTAATGTCATGTATGTCGTGATGCCCTTTGTCAGGCTAAAGCTCCTGTGTCATGTATGTCATGACACCTGTCCATAATGGGTTGAGGAAAAGAAAAGAAAAAAAAAAAAGGGAAAAGAATGTGGATTAGGCCCTTGACATTTGTAACCTCTTTTCTGAATTCCTAATGCATTTCACAGATACACCAATGAAGCCCGTGTAACTTATGTAAAGGCAGATAAGAGGGATCCTGAGTGGGCGTTCTATGACGTAACCAAAACCACTATGGCTGCCTATGCTGTCAAACCTGCTGCCTTTGATTTCCTCCTCACCTTGGCCATTCTCAGTTACTTGGGAGTGATCTATGTGTTC
>BOPN01000532.1:337122-339622 GCA_017312705.2 Penaeus japonicus | reverse complement strand
TGTGCTTATTTTGTGGCATGGAGGTAGAGGACATTCTGGTAGGGGGAGGTGATGTAAATGGGAAAGGTTCGTATGTAGACTGGTCTGGGTGGGGGAGGGAATGGTGGGAGGGGGTTGAGGTATTGTGATGGATGCCTCCTTTCCGCATTGCTGCGTCTGGGGAGGCACACCTTGCCTAATCATACTGTTCAGTACAGATTGTTGTTCTGAGAACATTCCGATCTGAAATGTATTTTATTTCCAATAAGGTTTTGACTGCTGAACGAGGGTTCAGGTTGGGTTTGTGTGTCTTGGTGTTGCTTATGAAGTAATAATTTCACAAATGACGTTGAAATACCTGTTTTCTTTGGTGGGGACCAATCAGTGATGGGCATGTTGTAACAAACACTATTATTGTTATTCAAGCACTAGTCGATCATGGTATGCACTATAAAATTCGTCATCCTTGTAGGTCTCTAGTTGTGTTTCTCATTTTTCTAGAGTCTAATAAATCTATAACAATATTGTGGCGTAGTCGCTCTCATCAGGGCTGTACGTCATAATTTGAGCACATAGGACTATCGGTGCCCATGTTTATTTCGTTGCAATGAAGCACAAGATAGTGTTCAGCACTGTTATATTGCCGATCTGACAAATGGCTTTTCTGTCTATGTTGTTTTCACTGTATTCACTGGTATGGTTGCTGTGGTTGCGAAAACGCCCTTTGTCCTGGGTAGAGGGCAGCCTTTACCCTGGGCGGGGGGCAGCCTTTACCCGGCTGTCGTTGGGGGGCCCATCACCATGGGCGAGAGGGCAGCTTTGGCCCGCGCTGCCAACGAGCCCGTTTCCTTGGGCAGAGGTCCTGGGAAGGGGGTACGAGCTACCTTCTCGAAGAAGCACCGAAGAAGCTCCCTGGCTGGCCCCCGTAGACCCGGGGAGGAGAGTCAGATTTCCCTCTGACTGTCCGGGACCACGAAGTGCCATGGTTTGCTGAGCCATTTGGAGGCGGCGGAGAAGAGGCAAAAACACGTCCGTTCCCTACGGCTCAGAGAGAGAGAGAGAGAGATAAAGAGAGAGAAAGAGAGAGAGAGAGAGATTGAAGTGTGGGTTAAAAGAAAGAGAGAGAGAACAATTTTTGTTGAATTTATTTGGCAGAAATAAAGCTCATGGTCCTTTCAAACGCACCATTTTTCCGCCATAAGGACGACGTCGAAATTTTAATGAGTCTGAAAGAAGCCTGAACGTTGTTGCATTTTAAATCTTCATGACATGCGGGATCTTAAGTATAAGAAGGAAAAGAAGAAGGAAAATCATGAAAATAACGGCTATGATGCTGCTGAGGTTGATATGAATGATGTGAATTATAGTAACAAATATAAGGCAGAAGTGATAATGATTATAATGATAATGATAATAGTAGTGATAATGATAGTGAAAATTATAAAAACGATGATAATGATAATGATTATGACAACAATTATAAAAGTAGTAATGTCATAAATAAGAATAGAAATTAATATGATCAGAATAGGAATAAGAATAAGGAAAATAGGAAAATAAAATTATAATGATAATAAATAATAAGGAGAGAGATGAAGTTGATCAAATAATCATGATAATGATAAGTATAACAATAAGAATAATGATGTTAGTAGTAATGATTTTAATGATAATGATGGAAGCAAGAACAGTAAAGATGATGCATGATAATGATAATAATGGAAATAATGATAATAATAATAATTATAATAATAATGATAATGATATTAATAACAATAATGATAATGATAACAATAATGTAATACTAATAATGATAATGATAATATCTTTATCATCATTATTGCTGATCATATTAACAATAGAAATAATGAAAATGACCATCAAAATAAGTATAATGATGATAGTAATCATAACATCATTAGTTGTAGCAGTAGTAATGATAAAATGGTGATGATAATAATAATAATGATGATATATATAATATTGATAATGATAATGGTGATAATAATAATAATAATAATGATCAACAACAATAATGATAATGATGATAATCCTCATGATCATGAATAAAACACAATAATTGGAAAACAAATGTTACCCTGAAGTGAATCCATACACTGAAGAGCCTTTATCAACTTGCAATGAAACAAAGAACAAAGAACACAGTCAAGACAAAAGACTCGAACCTCCAATTCGACTACCTCAAGCAAGAGGAAATTTACACGTCACGGGTGAGCCATTCATCATAGGCGAGATAGCGCGCACGCGAGATACGGCTCTATGTGTATCTGTCAGTAGGACCTGCCCTGGGGGATAAACACGCTATTGGATGTAATAAGCACTTGCTCGGTCCTCAGGGTACTCAGGGTATATGTATGTATATATATATATATATATATATATATATATATATATATATATATATATATATATATATATATATATATGCATATACATACATGTGTGTGTGTGCGTGTGTGTGTGAGTGTGTGTATGTGTGTGAGTGTGTATGTGTGTGTGT
>BOPN01000532.1:289622-292122 GCA_017312705.2 Penaeus japonicus | reverse complement strand
CCACATTGGCTTTGACCTACACAAACAAGAGGCAGTAAACGGGTGTCAGAACAAGACGAAACAAGTCTCTGTATATCAAAAGATCAAATACGGAAATAGGGGCAGGAATTATGCAGATCCGTGGACCGGTGATCTGGAACCATCTGCCACGACATCCTTGAACATCGAGCCAAACACGATCTTTCAGTTGCTTGATATTTTTCATATAATTTTATGTTTATGTTATATCATTATACAATGTAGGTACTATACATGTATAAAAAAAATAACCCTTGTAATCAATGGAATAAAGTGTTTTGATTCTGAATTGAATTAAGAATTATTAATAATATCATTGTTTTCATTATCATCACACCTGTTTTCGTTATCATCATTACTATTATTTTCATATTCATTATTGTTATCCATTTTATCAAGAATATTGCTATCATTAACATTTTTGTAATTATTATATTCACTGTGATTATCATTATTATTATCATCATTCTAAATGTTACCATTACTATCATGACTATTATCATTAGTATTTTATCATTATTGTTGCCATAATTATTATCATCATTACTTTCACCATTATCAATATTATCATTGTAGTTGTTGTTATCATTATTATGATTATCTTTGTTATCATTATTATTTTCAATGTAATTTATGTAATCATCATCGTAATCTTAGCAATTGTTATAGTTTCATCATTGTTATTATTTTCATTATCATTATTAAGATTATCAACCTTATCAACATCATAATCATTGGAATTTATATAAATGTTAATATCATTATCATTATTATTAATTTTATCATTAGTATCATTATTATTGTTATTTCAATCATCATCGTCATTGTTATCATTGTTGTCATTTTCATTATTGTTATCATCATTATCATTTTCATTATCAATATTCAATTATTAATATTGATACTATTAATCAATAATATCAATATCATTACTGCTGTTGTTGTTACCATTATTACTACTTCAGTGAATGAAGGAAATACATAGAGAGAGAGAGAGAGAGAGAGAGAGAGAGAGAGAGAGAAAGAAAGAGAGAGAGAAGAGAGAGAAGAAGGAGAAGGAAGAAGAAGAGAGAAGAGAGAAGAAGAAAACTTATCTAAAAGAATATATATATATATATATATATATATATATATATATATATATATATATATATATATATATATATATATGTATGTATGTATGTATATATATATATACATACATACATATATATATATATATATATATATATATATATATATATATATATATATATATATATATATATATATATATACAGAGAGAGAGAGAGAGAGAGAGAGAGAGAGAAGAAAAAGAAGAAAGAAAGGTATAGAGAGAGAGTATACAAAAAGAGAGAAAGAAAGAAGAAAAGAGAGAGAGAGAGAAAGAGAGAGAGAGAGAAAGAAGAGAAGAAGAAGATAGAGGAAGAAGAAGAAAGAAGGAGAGGAAGAGAGATAATGAAGAAGGAGAAAGAAATAAAAAAAAAAAACAGAGAATAAAGTAGACAAAAAGAAAATCCTTTGAACTCAGGAAGACGTAGCGAGGAAGAGAAGTGGAACCTCTTTAAACGGCGGAGTGCCTTGTAGCTCACGCCCGCAGGGGGTTGCTTGTCTTCCGCCCACCCTCTCCCCTTGTCCGCTCTTGCCCTTCCCCCTCAAAAAAAAAAAAAAAAAAAAAAAAAAAAAATCATTCTCCTCTTGCTTTCTCCCCTCTTTTCTCCACCCTAATCTTCACCCATTTCTTCCTCTCTCGCTTTCTCTCATTCTCTTTTCATTCCCTCTTCTTATTTTCTTCTTCCTTTTTCCCGCTCTTTCCTCCTTTTCTGTCTCTTGTTCTTTTCTTCACTTGGACTCTTACTTCCTTCCTTTCTTCCCTCTTCTCCTTATCCTATTCTCTTTTACCCCTTCTCATTTTCCTCTCTGGCTTTCCCTCTCTTCCCCACTTATCTCCTCTTTCTTCGTCTCTCTTTTTTGCATTCACGTGTCTTCTATTTTCCTCATTTTAGCGTTCTTGTTCTCCTTTCCCGCTCTTTTCCCTCTTCTCATTTTCTTCTTTTTCAGTTGTCTTCCCCTGTTCTCTTTCTCTTTCTCTCTTCTTTTCTCGCCTCTTCCCGCTATGCTCTTTCCTCTATTTTCCCTCCTTTCTCATTCTCATTTCTTGTTATTATCTCTCTGACGCTTTTCTGACCCTCTCCTTTTGTCCTTTTCTCTCCCCTTTATTCCCTTCTCCTTTTCCTTTTTTTCTCCCCTTGTCCTCATTTCCCCTTTTCTTCTTTTATCCTCTTTCTCCCTCTTCTCCTTTCTTATTCCCCTGCCTTGTTTCCCCCCCTTTTCCTTCGCATTTGTATATTTGTTTTAGCTAATATTATCATTTGCATTATCAGCATTGCCTTTCTTATTATCATTTTTATTATTGTCCTTATCATAATCATTATCATCATTATCATCATAACTGCTGTCATCATTATCATCCTCATTATTA
>BOPN01000532.1:242500-244732 GCA_017312705.2 Penaeus japonicus | reverse complement strand
GAAAGAGCGAGAAAGAGAGAGAGAGAAAGAGAGAGAGAGAGAGAGAGAGAGAGAGAGAGAGAAGTAGATAGATAGATAGATTGATAGATAGATAGATACACACACACGTACACACACCCGATATAGATAGATAAGTAAATATACAGTACAAAAGCCTCCCTGTCAGAGAGACTTAAAACATGGGCCATTACCGAAAGCAATTAGTCTTGAATATGACAGTGATACTTTCCGTCCATCTCCCTCCCTTTTTTGTTTCTCGTCCTGGTTTCACTTCAGCTCCGCCTGCCGCGCTCGAAGGCCGTCGGCGTTACTGGCGAACGAACGAAACTTCAAAATATTTGTGTCTTTCATCATCGATCAAAAATATTTCATAGTGTCTATGGTATTCGTCTGTGGAACCAAATGAGGAAATAAACAGAATGGGTATTTTTTCCTCTTTTTTTTATTAACAGCAAAGTTAATAACATGGACGCTGCATTTTGAGAAGAGGGGACTTTAACTGAATATGAAATTTAGTTAAAATTTAATTACAAGAGGATAGGGAACTTTTGCCCTTAATTTCATTTTCTCTTGGATTATCAACTTTTTACCGTTTTATTCATTCATTTTTGGATTTCTAATTATCTTTTTTGATACCACGGAACATTTATGCAATATATTTGTCCATCGCCCCTTTTGAGTTTAAATTAGCGGTGTTTCCTTTCCACCTCCATTGCTCCCTTTGATAACCTGATACTGGGATAGACGCACATACACCCTGAATGTTGCTTAATCCTCCGGTAATCATAAGTATTACATAATACCATATGGCCAGTTTGGGTCTCTCCCCTTTCTCTCATCCAAGCAGGATTTCTATGAATATTATTATCATATCAAAATTCCTTTATCATTTCGTGCGATTTATTGAACTCAGTTTACATTAATTTTCTTTTAAGGCAAGAATTCCGTTGATACTATGGCGCTTAAACCAGTGGGAACACAGCTGTGCCCGTTCTATCCATTTCCCTGCCGAGTGTTCTCCCGGCTGACCAGTATGCAAGTCAATATAGTGTGGAAGCAGGAATTCCTTTCTCTTCCTCTCTCATTCTCCCCCTCCTTCTGCTTCGGTTCTTTCCTTCTCCCACTCTTTTGTACATTCTTTGATCTCGAGGTGTCCGGATGGAAAGAGTAAAGGAAGACAAGAAAGAGAGAGATGGGAGATAAGAAGAATCAGACTGAAAGACAATGAAAAAGACAAATATTTCCTGATCGTGTTAGCGAGGTCTGGGATTTCGTTAATTGCGTGTCTTAAGGGTCTATTGTATTGTGTTTCCTTAGAATAAAATCATCACAAAGATTTATTCTTTCATCGCCCGGATTATCTTGCAAAGGGGCGTTCAAGTGCCAGGCCATCTGTGCCCTGTGGGGCTTATTGGTATTCCGGGAAATTTCAAGATTAATCGACCCTCCCCTTGAGTTTCTTATGCGTTTCTTGATATCATGCTTTCATTCATTCATTTCATTCATTGACTGTGCCGCAGATTCGACGCCGGGGATTGGTTAAGTTGGGTCTTGCATCAATCTTCTACCATTCCTATCATTTTGCCACTTGCCCTTCCATAGATCAGCCTTATTAAAACGCTTTTGTGTGAGATCTGTAGATTCGTGATTTCCGTCTCGTCAGGGGTGGATGCTGCTGAGACGCTGCCTTGAGGAGGGACGCGGCTCGAGAGGGACGTGACGCTGAAACTCATCGCTCCGTTAAAGGACTCTGAAGGACGGGGCTGAGCTCCTTCTCTCCGTAGATACCCCGGGAACACGTACTGTAAGTATATCTCTACTCCCCATCATCTCTCTCTCTCTCTCTCTCTCTCTCTCTCTCTCTCTCTCTCTCTCTCTCTCTCTCTCTCTCTCTCTCTCTCTCTCTCTCTCTCTCTCTCTCTCTCTCTCTCTCTCTCTCTCTCTCTCTCTCTCTCTCTCTCTCTCTCTCTCTCTCTCTCTCTCTCTCTCTCTCTCTCTCTCTCTCTCTCTCTCTCTCTCTCCCTCTCTCGCCCTCCCTCTTTTTCTAGACCATTTACATTATATCTCTCGATTAGGGATTAACGTCGGTGCAGTTCCATTAGATCCTTAACCTCTACTTACATAGGATATAAACTGTGATGAACCATAAAAGGCCGTAGTAAAAGGCCTTGATTGCGGTACAATAAGTATCTAAAATGAAAACATGATTTGGTTCCGATAATGTTATTATTT
>BOPN01000532.1:207500-210000 GCA_017312705.2 Penaeus japonicus | reverse complement strand
CGAGAGGAAGCCCTCAGGCAACCCAATCTATTATTTACACGTGTGAGGGGAGGCAAGCCATCGACCCTCGCTCTGACCATTAAGATCCCTTGCCACTTCATCTGTCGATCAACCCTTTACTTTCCCCTTGCCCTATCCCCCCTGCTCCCTCTCCTTCCCCTTTCCCCTCCCTACTCCCTCCTCCTTACCTTTTCCTCCTCCTTGCCCCCTATTCCTCCGCTTCCAGCATATTCCTTCCCTTTGCCCCTCCTTCCTATTACCCCTTATCCCTTGCCCTTTCATACCCCTCTTACACACCTTCGCCCTTTCCTTCCCACCCCCTTACCTTTCCCCTCACCCATACCCCTCCTCCTTACAATTACTTCCTCCCATACCCTTACCCCTTACCCTCCTCCCTCCCATACCCCTACCCCTTACCCTCCCCCCTCCCCGTTACCTCTTCCGTCAAACCGACACAACAAAACCATCACATATTCCTCTGGTGGTAAGCTATTTTCTATTTTTTTTTTTTTGCACGCGTTTTAATTCTTGCTTTCTTCTATCTTTTACCTGAGTCTCAATCGTGCTTGTAGTCTCCGCGTGGGCTGTGTTTATCGTCTGCCACATGAGTAGCATGTCATTCACCTTTTGCCCGCTGCGTTTTTCAGTTTTTCTCTTTCTTTCTTTCTTTGTCAACCGTTCTTTACTCTCTCTCTCTCTCTCTCTCTCTCTCTCTCTCTCTATATATATATATATATATATATATATATATATATATATATATATATATATATATATATATATATATATATATACATATATATATATATATATATATATATACATACATACATATATATATATATATATATATATATATATATATATATATATATGTATATATATATATATATACATATACATATATATATATATACATATATACATATATAGATAGATAGATAGACAGATAGATAGAGAGATAGATAGATATGTGTGTGTGTGTGTGTTTGTGTGTGTGTGTGTGTGTGTGTGTGTGTGTGTGTGTGTGTGTGTGTGTGTGTGTGTGTGTGTGTGTGTGTGTGTGTGTGTGTGTGTGTGTGTGTGCATATATACTCTTATGTATGTGGTGTGGGTGTGTAATACCAACCCACACTTTCTCTTGCCAAATGCCACCTGAAATCATCCTTGTTAGCAACAGCAATCATGCAAGAGACACGTGCGGGTGCAGTTGCCTTCGTGTGCTAAGTCTAACATAAGCGTGACATTAAATCTAGACTGCCACTCGGAGAGATCTATGTAGAACGTCCTCTGGTTATTTCGTTCTTGTTGACCTCTGGCCCTTTACTGCTCATGGGAGACTAGGGTAAATAATGGGAGTAGTGGAAGGATGGGGAAGGTGTGGGAGGGGGCGGGGTAGGCCGAGAAACGTACTGCCTGCTTCCTCCATTCTCGCTCTCTTTTTCTCTCTCGACAAGGCGAGTGCGTGGAGAGCCTTGCAAGATGTGTGCGTGGCTAGCTAATTAAAGTTAATCAGGAGGCCGGCAGACAATTCTAAGTACGGTTTAAGTTTAGGGTGTGCAGAGGAACCTGACGCCCAGCGAAGGTGGGGAGGGGGGTTAGGGGAAATGGTAGAGGAGGGTGGGGGCAATGGGAGGACGGGGAGAGGAGGGGGGACGGAGAGAAAGAACGCTGCAGTGGGGAGAAGAAAGAGGTGCAAATATATGACAATTCAACCCTTACTGCGAGTCGCGTTAAGGTGCGGCGCTGAGTGATGGTAATATATGTCTCCATGACGGTTGCCTGTGCCGCATCACAGCGTTAATGGCACTGGTGTGTTATGATAGCCTGTTAATTTACGTATGTCTAATGAACATGTCTGTCAACGTCTTATAACCACCACTCGAGATATGAAAGACAAGAAGTTGAATTTCATCAGAAATAATGAGTGTGCAGCTACCCTAGTCGTAGGGCAGCTATTTTTAGAGTTGGTCTTGCGTTTTGAAATTCTCTTTGTAGTCACAGGGATAGCTCTTGCATAAACAGTTAGCGTCGTATATGTGGAGTTTCATCATTTAACTTTTTTACACATCAGAAATTGAATACTGTCTTCCTTTGATATCTAATACAGGTTCTTAATATGTGTAGTAATTCCCAGTTTATTGATTCCACATTTACGACTGGTGGGAAGACTGTGTGCATGGCTTCTTCATTTCTCCTTTAGCTTGGAATGTTCAGTCATGTCACGATTGTTCTGTGGCGATGTTGCCAGTCGCTAGAGGCGAGACGATGTCGTTGCTACCAAAGCAAGAATTTATTTGTTTTGTGGTTTGGGAATTTTTCTCTCATTGTGACTTACTAATGTATTTTTATGCATTCCTTCTCATGGGGATTTCAACTTCGGGTAATATGTTCCATGATCCTCATTAAATATTGCAAATTCATCATCTCATTTTGCCATTTTAAAACTGAGGTCAAAGAGGCGTCCTTGGCTGCCACCGTTTTACACTCAACATCTGAA
>BOPN01000532.1:107500-122500 GCA_017312705.2 Penaeus japonicus | reverse complement strand
AGTTTCCTGGATGCCAATAACCTATTATCTAAAACTCAACATGGCTTTCGAAATAGGTTATCCACTGAAACAGCGTTATTACAGATAACAGATAAAATTTATGATAAAATAGACAAAAATCAGGTAAATTTACTCACATTATGTGATCCTTCCAAAGCTTTTGACAGTGTAAATCACAAAATTATTCTTATCAAACTAAGATCTCATAGAATTGATTCTTTTTGGTTTAGCAGCTATTTAGATACTAGAACTCAATCTGTAAAAAATAATGAAAGCATATCATCGAGACAACCAATACATTTTGGTGTTCCACAAGGATCTATTTTAGGACCAATCCTATTTACAATTTTCATAAATGACTTATCAACCATTGCTCATAACTGCCTGCTAGTGCAGTACGCCGATGATTCACAGTTTCTTCATAGTGACTCAGTAAATAACTTAAATACATCAATAAGAAATACTCAAAACACTCTAACACAAGCTAAAATATATTCTAAAAGTAATTATCTAAAATTAAATCCACATAAAACTCAATGCATATTCATAGGTAGTCGACAGAACATTGCCAAAATCCTCATCGACACAACTAAAGAATTTGAAGGCCACACAATCAAACCAAACATTTCAGTGAAAAATTTAGTACACTTGGACAGATACATGACGTTTGAAACACACGTTGATAACATATACAGAAAAGTAATGGGCACATTAATATTTCTAAATCACATAAAAAATCAAATCCCTCCGGATACTAGAATCATGGTCGTGAAAACACTAGCTCTTAGCATAATAAATTACTTTTCAAATGTTTGGGGTTCAACCAACAAAACCCAAAGGCAAAAAGGACAAAAATGACAAAACTTTGCTGCAAGAGTTGCGCTGGGTAATGTTAGTAAATTCGATCACATTACCCCACATATACAAATATTAAAATGATTAAAAGTTCATCCTAAGTGCAGTTATGATACATGTCTCTTTACCTACAAATTGATACATGGACTCTATCCACCATGGTTATTCCCCCTGCAAACTGTAGGTAATACAGTTGGAATCCAAACACGCCAGGTAAATTCTCTATTTGTAAAAAGTTCAAATACAGAAACAGGGGCAAGACAGATGCAAATTCGTGGAAAGAAAATGTGGAACTTGTTGCCAGATAGCATTAAAAGCATTAACAACTTTTGTAATTTCAAAACAAAATTGAAAGAACACCTCTTTACTCTTCAAGTGTAAATATATATGTATTTATGTAAGAATAACCATTGTAACTTATAGAATAAAGTGTTTGAATTTGAATTCTCTCTTTCTCTCTATTTATCTATCTATCTTTCTATCTATTTATCTATTTATCTATATGTCTATGTATCTACCTGTCTATCTATTTCTGCCTCTCTCTATCTATCTATCTCTGACTCTCTCTCTCTCTATCTATCTATCTCTGACTCTCTATCTATCTATCTATCTCTCTCTCTCTCTCTCTCTCTCTCTCTCTCTCTCTCTCTCTCTCTCTCTCTCTCTCTCTCTCTCTCTCTCTCTCTCTCTCTCTCTCTCATTTCATCCCAAGCCACGAACAGCAGATTCCATCCTCAAAGAAAATTCGTAATGCAATCATTAGCGCCCGCTCTCACTTCAACCCTCGCTAAATCAACATGATAAATTTCGCCGAGGCGCCCTGAAGCTGCTGAAGTTCAGGAGAGTGAGGACTCTTGATTCTTGATATGGAAAATTAACGGATGCTTGGTTTGATTAAGGCCATTGTTAGAGGCGCCTTCTTCTTGTTCTTGTTCTGTTTGCTCTCTTACTCTAGGCTGTGTTTGTTCTTACCGCGTTTGTTCTTATTATCGTGTTATCCTTATTGTTATTGAAGTTCTCCTTTTCTATCTTACTGTGTTATTATTTTTTCTTTTTTTTTTTCGTTTTTTGTTTGTGTATGTTTTTGTTTTGTTTTTAACGGTTTTAGATTGTCCTTTTTTATTAGTTTGTTTGTTCTGGTCCAAGAGTCCAGACTGTTTATTTCTTGCTTCTGGTCTGTTTCGTTCACTTGTTTTTGAAGCCAGAGCATAGACGCGACGTGCCGAGCCTCGGGTCAAGAAGGGCATGGCGTGGATTCCCCCTTTGCGAGGGAATGAATGTGGATGGATATTGCATGCTTGCTAAAGAGAGAAATATAGAGAAGGGGAGAGGAAGGATGGAAAGAGAGAGATATTAGGAAAGTGAGGGAAGATAGGGATATAAGAAGACAGAGAGAGAGAAAAAAAAGGAATCAAGAATAAGGAGAGAAAGAGAGAGAAAAGGAAGAAAAAGAGAAACAGACAAAAAGATAAGAATATACGTTGGAGCGAAGGTATGTATCTGGATTGCGAAATCGTGCAACATTGCTGGTGTCAGAAAGCATCAAAGTGTTTGTGTTTCTGACAAGTCTTAATGATTGCTTCGTGTGATGCGGTGGAGAGGGAGAGAGAGAGAGTGTAGGAGCAGGAATGGAAAGTAAGAGAGGAAGAGAGAGAGAGAGAGTAGGAGCAGGAATGGAAAGGAAGAGAGGAAGAGAGAGAGAGAGAGAAAAGAAAGAATGAAAAAATAAAAGGAACACATATGTCCTCTCTCCCACTTTCCTCCCTTTCCCCTACCATCCGACCCACCCCCACCCCACCCCCACCCCGACCATGAAAACAGGCCCCGTCCGAGAGAAGAGAGAAGCGAAAGAGACACTGGGAGCTCAGCAGAGACACGGGAGCCCAGAAACGAGGGATTGCCGCGGGCTTAAGATAGATTCGTTCTTATTCAAATGAACCGGGAAGGTGAGAGCCCAGAGATTACGCTGGGGACGAGGGGTAGGGGGAGATGGAATGATGGAGAGAGATGGGGAGAGAGAGAGAGAGAGAGAGTCATGCAGCGAGAGGTGGTTACCCTGTGTTGTTCTCCCTCTTTCACATATACACGCGCGCGTGCGCACACACACTTTCTGTGTGTGTGTTTGTGGTGGATGGAACATTTTCTAGAAGTACGCAAAGAAAAGTGAGAAGAGATGGGGGAGGGAAGGTAAGAGGGAGAGAGATGATAGAGAGAATAAATATATACAGATGTGAAATGAAGGCTATCAAAATTCATAGAACACAAGCAAACACACATACAAAGAGAAAGAGAGAGAAGGAGAGAGAGAGAGTGAGTAGAGGTCTTGGTATTTTTACAGAGAAAGGGGGAGCGAGAGGGAGGCAGACCGATAAAGAGAGACAAAGACAGAGGCAGAGAAACATATTCGATGAAAGGACAAGTTCATGTGTGTGTGTGTGTGTGTTTGTATGTTTATATATGTGTGTGTCTTTGTATGTTGAAGTGTGTGTGTATGTGTTTGTATGTTTATGTTTGTATGTATGTGTGAGTGTGTTTGTTTGTGTATTTGTGTATTTTTGTTTGTGTTTGTGTGTGTGTATGTGTGAGTGTGTTTGTTTGTGTATTTTTGTATATATATATACATACACACACACACATATTTATATATATATATATATATATATATATATATATATATATATATATATATATATATATATATATATATATATATATATATATATATATATATATATATATATATATATATATGCACATATATATATATATATATAGATATACATATACATATATTACTAAACCAAATTATGCAGTCTGGAGTGCTATATCCATATTGGAGTTTGCAATGGATTGATAGAGATAGTTGAACAGTTTGTTAGATCTTTGTTAGGCTCTGTAGTGACGGTAAAGCATTTCTTAAGCATAATGCTTTCACCTTCAGTGCCTCTGTATAAAGTTAAAATTGTCATTTTTACCCTACGCTATACTTTTGATATCATGAATCCTAAAGTAGTTTTCTGACCATCATTTTAACCACAGAGAAGAAATATACAGATCAACTTATTCTGGCATATGCTATTTGCATTTGTTTGATAGAAAGTCAGTGAATGTGTGTGTGTGTGTGTGTGTGTTTATGTATGTGCCTGTGCTTGCCTATGTGTATGTGTGCAGATATTTGTGTGTACTTGTATATATATATATATATATATATATATAACAGCAGTCCCCTCCCCCTCCCCCTCCCCTTTTCACCGCAGTGCTGGGGGTCCGGGCGCCTCCTGCCCTCCTCCCTCGCGCGCCCAAATGTATTCATTGAAGCAAAGCTGCGAGATGAGACACAGGAGCGAGCTGACTGCTGGTCGGGCGTGGCAGGTTGAGGGAGGGAGGGAGGGTGAAAGGGGAGGGGGAGGGGGAGAGCGAGAAAGGGAGAGGCAGGGCGGGGAGGGAAGGAGGGAGGGAGGAGAGGAAGGGAAAGAGAATAGGGAGGAAAGGAAGGTTGAGGGAGGGAGATGAGACATAGGAAGGAGGGAGGGAAGGAAGGAGCGAGGTAAGTAGAATAGGTTGGAAGGGAAGGAGGGAAAGAGGCAGGGGGGGGGGAAGAGGGGGGACACCTAGTATTCCAATTCCTCAATCAAGTTAGAAATAAGAAAATGGAGGAATGGACGCTTTTGTGCTTCCGCAGTTGACTGTGCGTTACTTTTGGGCTGCAAGGAAAAAAGGGAAAAAGATAATGAGAGGGATGGGTGGGAAGAACGAGCAAGAGAGAAAAAGGGAGAGAGGGAGAGATACAGAGAGAGAGAGAGAGAGAGAGAGAGAGAGATAGTGAGAGAGAAAGAGAGAGAGAGACAGAGAGAGAAAGGATTAAAAAGAGAAATTCATACACACTTTTAAGCAAGTCCCAACAATCCCCTTTCAAGTTTTTTACCTCCTTTCTCAAGCTTTCCTTTTCTCCTTTTGCTTCTTTTTCCCCCTTTCCCATCTTGTCTTTCCCCTCTTCCTTCCTATCCTTCACATTCTCTCTTTTTTTTTCACCGGAGAGGGACAGCCATAGCACGGGCGGCCTTGAGGGGAAGCGCTGAGAAACCGTCAGGTGGAATGAGACACGAGCGCTGTGACTGGGCTGGGCCGGCGAGGGGAGGGAAAAGAGGGGCAAGGGGAGAGAAGGGGGAGGGGGGCGAGAGGAGAGGGGAGAAGAGAGAGGGTCAAGAGAGGAGGGAGAGAGCGGCAAAGTGGAGGGGAGGGTAGAGGGGAAAGAGGGGTAAGGGGAGATGAGATAAGGGAGGGAAAAGGGAGAAGGTAGAAGGACGCCAAGTGAGGGGAGAGTGATAACAGGATATGGAAATGCGAAGAGGGGAGACGAGTTAGGTTTAAGGAAGGGGGGAGAGAAGAGAGGAGGAAGGAGCGAGGAAGCTATAGGAAAGGAAGAGGGGAGAGATGAGAGGTGAAGGGGAGAGGAAGAGGAGGGAAAGGAGGGGGATTGAGGCAAGGGAAAGGGGAGAGGGGAGAGAAAAGAAGGGCAATCGGAAAGGGAGAGGAGAGATGGGAGGCATGAGAAGGCCGAGGGGAAAGGTAAAGGGGAGAGGGCCGAGGGGCGACAACCGAGAGCCGAAGGGAGGAAGCAGAGCACAGAGGGGAGAGGGGAGAGGAGCGAGAGAACAGAGCAAGTAGAAAGGGGAATCTCAAGTGACGAGCAAGATGCGCACGGAGAAGGTTCCAGGTGGTTCTTTATATCTATTTAGGGCGTGCACTCGGCTGGACTCCGGGGTGGGTAACGAGGGGAGGCTGTGATGCTGGAGAACGTTTTTCTTGTTGCTGTTGCTTTTGTTCTTGATGCTCTTGTTGTTATCGTTGTTGTTGTTTTGTTTTAGGGGGGACTTATTTTCGCTTTGTGATTTCTTTCTCTCTTTTTTTATGAAGTCATCCAAACACTGATTTCAAGATTGATACAGAAAAAATGGAGAGTGATATTTCAACAAGGCTCGCAGGTTATGTAATCCATAAATCTTGAAAAAATAGATAAAACAAATCAATCCCATTTTATGCCCCCCCCCCCCACTCCGTAGAAAAGAAGACTTAAAGGGCACAAGAAAATCAGCAAAAACACTTTTTTTTCTCTCTCTCTTCTTTTCTTTTCTTTTCGTCATCTAAGGTCAAGGGTCATGTGAAGAGGCAAGGCAGCCACGAGGGACGGGAGGAAACGGCGAACGACCCCAGTGAGGAGGATTGAGCAATTGGAAAGGACGACGAGGAGGAGGAGGAGGTGGAGGTGGAGGTGGAGGTGGAGGTGGAGGTGGAGGTGGAGGTGGAGGTGGAGGTGGAGGTGGAGGTGGAGGTGGAGGTGGAGGTGGAGGTGGAGGTGGAGGTGGAGGTGGAGGTGGAGGTGGAGGTGGAGGTGGAGGTGGAGGTGGAGGTGGAGGTGGAGGTGGAGGTGGAGGTGGAGGTGGCGAGGAGAAGAAAGAAAAGAAAATGTAAAGAAATGGGAAAACTGTGGGAGGGAGAGATAGGGAAAGGGAGAGAGAGACAAAGGGAGATGGAGAGAGAGACAGAGGGAGAGAAATGAGAGAGAGAGAAAGGGAAAGGGAGAGAGAGACAGAGGGAGAGCGAGGAGAGAGAGAGAAAGGGAGAGGGAGAGAGAGGAGAGAGAGAGGAAGGGTGAGGGAGAGAGAGAGAAGAGCGGCATGCTGTGTGACAATCTTTCCTAGCTAAAATATCAAATTACAGTATATTCAGCCTCTGCCGGAAATGATTTCCAACATAGACATTTATGAATATCTACTGAAGGGTCCACCCAAATACCGTGAGATTTTCTGAGAAGATAAGAAGAAGATCTTATCTAACGTTTTCCAAAGCTCCACAACCAACACAGCTGATCGACCAGCCCGCCGCCGCCACGCTGTTACGCTGTTTGTTTATTAATTAAAGATACACAGAAAAGAAACAGAAAAGGCAAGAAAATATGCATATGTCTATAAATGTATAAGTGTGTATATGTGCGCATGTACACGCAGATGTATAGAAAAAAAAATAATAAAAAGAATAAATAAATAAAATAAAATAGAGATCTAATTATAAACATATATAGATATCTGTATACAGATGCACATATATGTATGTTTACGTATGTATATGTGTGTATGTATACACATATACGTGCATATACATGTATATGTATGAGTACACCTGTGTATAAAAAAAAAAAAAAAGTTAAGGAATGGTTCCGGGAATAACAGGGGAAATAAATATTTTATCCTACTTATGTACATAAGAACTATGTAACAACTGCAACATTATTTATAATTAATCAGATCTTGACCACTCGCACCCTACCGGCCACCTCATTCCTACCACGGCGGGCCTTACCATCCTCCAAATGACACAAAAATATGATCAACAACTGACTCAATAACAAACAGAACAAGTAATGACCAGCAAGGGGTTACGCCCCACCTTTTACTTTCTCCCACTAATTCTTCATTTTAGGTAGCTAGCTGCCATCTTAGTTCTCCTGCTCACCTTCTTTCGAGAATCCTGATTCTCTACTTCTCTCTACTACTACTTCTACGCTGTTTGTTTACAGACAGCTGCCGATTGTTTTACCTGTCCAGTTTGCAGCCATTAAGTGCCAGGACCCCGGCAGCACCTCCCTAGACCCTGTTCTGTCACACCAAGGATATCACGAATATGTCGACGTCGCCACGACTCTTCCTTTTGTCGTTCCCTCACTCTCTCACCATTTTTTTCTTCCTTTTCCCAACCCTTCACCCATTTTTCTCCCTTTGTGTGTAACACAGCAATCGAGAGAGCGCAGCTCCGTGTGAATCAACACCATCCCGCCCACCCACCCTCCACTCCCCACCCCATCGATTAATTCACGAGACAAGAATGTCTACCGTATTCCCTTCCCTCCATCGCAAAATAAAGAGGATTCAGGGCTTCGGAGGACAAGAACCTTCCCAATTCTGTTGTGTATGTGAGGAAACCGCAATGAAGGATACAGACATTATAACTGTGTCATAGACTGCCCAAACCAGCGTCACAAAAGTTGTGCAGATCCTGCAGTCCCATTTGACCACTCACAAGTTCAGCATCTCCGGGAGAAACAAGGAATTTCACGGGAAGGCTTTTTTAGCGACCATGTAGAGGGCCCGGCAAAAGAACCTGTTAGTGTGCTCGACTCTCTTGCTGAGACTACACAGCAGAATTACTTAGAAATTATATTGTGCCAGAAGGCAACTGGACAGAGATTAATACACAACTCTTCGATGGTGCCCCATTTGGCCCTCCTCTGCTACAGCGACGAGTGCGAACGACAACAGTAGTCCTGGCAGCAACTGAGAACCTTTGTCGCCAGGACTACAAGGTTGTGGAACAAGTTAGTCGCCTGTTGCAAGGTTACGCATATGAAACTACAACAGATGAAAACCACTGCACGCCGTTGGAGATCTTTGCAGCCAATACCATTAATTTGCTGCATCCAAAATGATTCTCCTTTCATTGGCTTTATATCCATGATATTAGTATTTAAACATTAAGTTATTTCTATATTCGTAAATTATTATCTTATAAATCTTGTTCTTGATCTGATTTTTAAATATGTGGTTTTAAACAAAATCGTTCTTAACTAAGATTAAACAAACATACACAACATATGTAAACAGTTTCAAACTTAAATATAACAACAATAAAAAAGTCGATAATAAATCATAAAAGAGAAAGAGAGAGAGAGAGATAGAGGTAGCGGGGAAGATAGACTTCCAACAAAAAACCAAAGAGATGAAGGAAGATAGTTACAGAGCGAAGATTGAGGAATTGAAAAGAGCGATGAAGAGAGAGATAGAGAAAGATGGGGGGGGGTGAAACGAGAGAGGTTGCCAACGGGAAGCCAAGGAGATGGAGTAGGAGGTGGCCAATGTGTTTCACGGTTCTGATGATAATTAATTGATTGGCGGATTAAAGTTTCAAAAAAAAGGTTCCCGTTAATTTCAATTCCATTCAGCGACGCTCATTGTTCATTCATGCTTCCTCGTCTTGGAGAAACTGGGATTCCCTGCCTTTAAAAAAAGGAGTAACAGGCCGTGATTTTCCTTTATATGTGGCTGTGCTGATTGCCTTGGACATTGTGTCTTTGTGCGCATGTGTACACGTAATGGCGTTCATTTGTGGCTACCTGTGTGCGCTTGTCTACTTTTGTGAGTGTTTGTTGTATAGGCACTTGTGTCAGTCTGTGTACATGTGTGAATATTTGTTGTGCGTGCTTGTGTGTGAATTTGTACATGTCTGAACATTTGCTGTGTGGGTGCCAGTGTATGTTATATATATATATATATATATATATATATATATATATATATATATATATATATATATGTATATATATATATATATATATGTATATATATATATATATGTATGTATATATATATATATACATATATATATATATATGTATGTATATATATGTAAATAATGTACACATGTCCATAAAACTGCCATATGAATATCAGTGCACATGTTTACCTGTCTGTGCAAAGTATGAGCGCGCTCGAGTGTTCGCCGCAGAGCGAAGCGCATTCGCTGTTTCTCTGGGCTTTCCAAAGGGAAGCATGGAATCGCAGGAGTGTAGCAATAGGAGGCTTTGTCTTCCGCCCAAATTTCTCGCTGTTTTGAAACATATCAATATGGTATGCAGGCCAGTGCTCGGGCAGACTGCGGCAGGCTGCTGCAGCCTGAACCATTTCGCGTCAACGTTGAGCTTGAGCAAAGTTTGCCTTATCGCCTGCCAGATTCAATATCTTTCTTTTGGCAGTGTCGAGCTCACCCGCACTGACTCAGGGAGTTCTGCTCGTATGTAGTAGCGCCACATAGCCTCCACACGAACGCCAAATTTTCTATGTGAGAAAATTGGCCAAGTAACAATCCCAAAACCCAACTCCTGCAGACAAAAACACTAGACGCCTTCTAATAGCACAGCACTGAGCGCTGAAATGAACGCAGACATACCGCGAGCGCAGCCCACGCCCCAGCGGGTCGGTCCCTCTGCCCCGGGACGCTCAGTGTGGCATAGTGATGCTGGAACATGATACTCATTCCCAACATGGTACACATCGCAAGCGCTGCGTAGGACACGTTCAACCTCCCATGGGATTATCACTGAGGGAAAGATTACGGCGCGATGACTTCTTTCGCCAGCTCCACCAACGACGCGGAAACGATACTGACGCCTGACGCCACATCCTTTGACTCCAGCGCAGCGCGAGGCCGTCAGAGCAATCGCGTCCGCTGGAAGGTTTTCCACGGCTCGCTGTCTGATGGAAATCGCTCTTGGAGGAGAGAGGAAAATGCTCGCGGACTACGCTCCCCCTCCCTCCGTCACCCCCACCCCCTCCCCCTCTCTGCAGAGATCGAGAATTGGGGTGACGTTGAGCCTAAAGCACTTACGTAGTTTGTTTCAAGCAGGCGGGTATATATTTTTTTTCTCATCCCAAGCCATCCCGAGCTTAGAATAGCAGGTGCACTGAGAAACTCCTCTTTCACAATCATCGTGGATCGAGGTGTATTTGTATATATATATATATATATATATATATATATATATATATATATATATATATATATATATATGTGTGTGTGTGTGTGTGTGTGTGTGTGTGTGTTGTGTAGGCACTTGTGTCAGTCTGTGTACATGTGTGAATATTTGTTGTGCGTGCTTGTGTGTGAATTTGTACATGTCTGAACATTTGCTGTGTGGGTGCCAGTGTATGTATGTGTGTGCTTATATATGCTGTGTGTGTGTGTATGTGTGTGTGTGTGTGTGTGTCTGCATGTGTATACACCCGAGTATATGCTTGCAAGTGTACCTAGTGATTAAATCTCCTTCTGTATCTGTGCCTGCATTTGTAAATCATAAATGAATTGTACATATTGGTTGGGTGTGTACACATATCTGTGTATTTGTATGTTCCTGTTTTTCTTGCGAGAGAGAGTTATCGAATTAGCGTTCTGAATCTGCAATTTGTATGTGTGTTTGTCTGTGTGTCTGAGCGTATCAGTTAATTTGCAAACATGTGCATATGTATATATGTGTAAAGTGAATTTTCAACTTTTATTTCAAAATTTGCCTCCCACTGATGGGGAAATGATACGAAATGAAAACGATGTATTCCGAAATCGGCCATTTCGCCAAAATTCCGAATAAGTTCACGCATAAATCAGCCTTTTATTATGACCTTCGGTTATATATATTCTCTCTCTCTCTCTCTCTCTCTCTCTCTCTCTCTCTCTATATATATATATATATATATATATATATATATATATATATATATATATATATATATATATATCAATGTCTGCTTGTTTATCTATATCTTTTTCTCAATTTATATCTTTTCTTTCTCTCGTTCTCTTTGTGTTTGCGTGTGTGTGTGCGTGTGTGTTTCTGTAGAAATATCTGTTTATCTATCTCTGTTTCTCTATCTATCTCGCCCCCATCCCCCTCCTCTCTCTATCTATCTATCTATCCGTCTATCTATTGATTTTGTCTGTTTATCTATCTCTTTTTTCTCTATCTATCTCTTTTTCTCTCTTTCTCTCTCTCTCTCTCTCTGTCGCTCTCCCTCTCCCTCCTCTCCCTCCCCTCTCCCCCTATTCTTTTTCACCCACCATTCCCTGCGCCATTTGTCCTTCCTTTTGTCTCCTGCTCCTCCTCGGCCAGACACATACTTCCTGTTGTGTTGCATGCTCAATTAACCAAGATATTGCTCTCAGGGTCTTATGGTTTATTTCTCTTGCCTTTGTCAGGGAGAAAGGAGCGAAAGGTGGGAAAAATAAAGCGGAGGAAGAGGGGAAGAGAGGGAGGGAGGGAGGAAGCAGGAGGAGGGAAAAGAGAGAGAGAGAGAGGTGGGAAAATGAAGCGGAGGAAGAGGGGATGAGAGGAGGAGGAGGAGAGAGAGAGAGAGGGGGAGAGAGAGAGAGAGAGAGGGAGAGAGA
The DNA here is from genome assembly GCA_017312705.2 of Penaeus japonicus. Classification (NCBI taxonomy): domain Eukaryota; kingdom Metazoa; phylum Arthropoda; class Malacostraca; order Decapoda; family Penaeidae; genus Penaeus; species Penaeus japonicus. Next base: position 110,656 of record BOPN01000532.1, on the reverse strand, counting down.
GAGAGAGAGAGAGAGAGAGAGAGTGAGTGAGAGAGAGAGAGAGAGAGAGAGTAAGAGCGAGAGAGAGAGAGTAAGAGCGAGAGAGAGAGAGAGAGAGAGAGAGAGAGAGAGAGAGAGAGAGAGAGAGAGAGAGAGAGAGAGAGAGAGTAAGAGCGAGAGAGTGAGTGAGAGAAAGAGAGAGAGAGAGAGTAAGAGAGAGAGAGAGGGAGTAAGAGCGAGAGAGAGAGAGAGAGAGAAAGATACACATACAAGTTCCCACTAGCACTCCGCAGTCCCTTTGGCTGAAAGCACACGCAGTCATCCTTACCCCCAAGCAGACACATCACAAAATAAACGTAAACTACATATTCAAACTTAGAGCCCTCTTAACTTTCTAATGGACACAGGAAGTCATTTCGTACCATTCACGAATTAATACAAAAAAGGGAAAAAAGAGAAAAGAACGAAACGCAGAAAGAGAGGGTAGGAGATAGATAGATAGATAGATAGATAGAGAGAGAGAGAGAGAGAGATGATAATACAAAAAAATGTTGTTTAGAAAAAAAACAGATACACGCCGTGCCATTTGAAAATTTCGCGCTTAAAACAACAAAGCTTAAAACGTGTGTAAATTTGATTCTCATTTAACTTTAACCAAACACCGTAGAAAAATGTACAGTTAAAGTTAACCGAATTAATGCAAAGTTTAACCGGCCAAGATAACCCAATTGATTTTAGGTTCGTAGTCTTCCGCGTTTTCTGTAACAACAGTGATGGTATTTTAGTGGTGTGATAATTGGCGTTTTTAGCAAATGTTTTGAAATATCTTGTTATTGTTTTATGTTAATTTAGATTCTTATTTCTTCATATTGGTCATTTTATTTTTCGTTATTGTGTTCTATACGATTGTCCTTTTTTCCTTATTTAGTTAATGACATTAGTGTCATTATCTTTATATTTATCTATATCTTTATCATCATCCTCATTATTATCATCATTTTGATTATATTTATCATTATTGTCATTATTACTACTACTGCTACTACTATTATTATCATTATCATTATCATCATTATTGTGGTTATCATTATTATTACAATTGTCATTATTATTATCATTATTATTATAATTGTTGTTATTAGCATTAGTAGTAGTAGTAGTATCATTATTGTTATGGTTGTTGTTAGTAATGTCATTATTATGATTGTCATCATTATTACTATCTTTATAATCATTATTGTCTTTGCAGTCATTAGTATCTTTTTATGATTATCATTATTATTGTCACTGTCATTATTGTTATTATCATTATTATCATTATCACCACTATTATTGTTATCATCATTAAGATTATTATCATCAAGAATATTAATCTATTATTTTCATCATTGTTATTATCATCAGTAGTGCTATCTATTATCATCTATCTTTATCATTTTGTTGTCATTATTATTATTATCATTGTTTTGCAATATTCACCATCATAATAACCATTTTCTGACAACCGAAGGCAATGATAATAGCTCATATCTTTTGTGCTCCGAATTCCTCTGAAAATTGATGGAAATTCCATCTGCGTTTTCACATTTTTCTAAGATATTTTACGTGACCAAAGTCTGGCATTCAGGATATCCATAAATTTATCAGTTTTATTTATTTCTCATTGGTAACCTGTCTATCTTCTTTCTTTCTTTCTTTCTTCTTCTTTTCCTTCTTCTTCTACTACTACTTTAGCGATATGTGTTCGCAAATATAAGACGGTGAATTAGAAAGGAGTCTAAAATTACTTCCCTTAATGAGAATTCTTACGTGATCCCCCCCCCCTCTCTCTCTCTCTTTCTCTCTCTCTCACTCACTTTCTCGCACTCTCTCTTTCCTTCTCTTTCTCTCCCACTCTTCCCCCCCCCCCTCATCTCTCTCTCTCTCTCTCTCTCTCTCTCTCTCTCTCTCTCTCTCTCTGTGTGTGTGTGTGTGTGTGTGTGTGTGTGTGTGTGTGTGTGTGTGTGTGTATGTGTGTGTGTGTGCGTGTGGGGTTACCCCTACAAGAATATAGTAGGCGATGAGCTTAGTAAAAATCATGGTCGATATAGCTTCTTGGTTATGCTAGGTTTGCGCTATGCACTATGACGAGCCCGCATGTGTCAGTGAGTGCTGACTTGATTTGAGCTGGGTCCTTACCCGCTTTGTTGTCCACGCACGGCGGTAACCGCCAGGCGACAGTGGAAACTGGTGAGCCTGGACGTGTGTGTGTGTGTGTGTGTGTGTAAATATATGCATGTCATAGTTCCACTATGGTTCTAAACATATGAGGACGCGATAAAAGTCCCCAACAAACAACCCTTTTCAAGAAACACCTATATCGTGCTATATAAAAGTCAAAAGTCCGTTTCTGAAGAGTTTGTTTACAGAGACACGCGGCCGATTTGCTGTCGGGCGGCGATAAACAAAGAACCGAATCGCTTCAAGAGGCGATCGGAAAGCGCAATTACTGGGAAGTCAATGAACTCTTGGAACCTTTTTTAACTGTAATGTTGTAGTATTTATCTCTCTCTCTCTCTATCTATATATGTATATCTATCTATCTCTCCTTCCATTCCTCCAGCGAAATAAAGAGATCCATAATGGACTCAGAGAGCAAAAGTGCCACAAGGAAATTCCACAGATTATCTCTAAATCAAAAGTAACGAAGGGTGCAGAGAAAAGGGGGAGTGTATAGCCAGCCGCGACTGCTTAATTGTACAATATGTACAGGACCAGTGCACGCTTCCCATGAAGATAACCTTACACTCCACATGGCGGTCATTTCGCATTTCACATGACCCCCTAATGTTATGGTGGTTATTTCTCTATCCTGATGGCGGAGTGGCCGCCAGACTCCGTATGTGGCTCAGGATCTCGGCCATTCAAAACTCCACATACGAATTATCGTGCATTCCCTTACGTCATATAGAATTCTGAATGTGAAGATGATCATTTTAATCCGACAAATGAGAGGAATAAAACAGATGCGAAAATATGAGGCTGTTGGAGTATACACAGAGAGAGTAGTGAAAGCGAAAATGAGCTAGAAATGGAATAAAAAAAATAATAAATAAAATAAATGAAATGCCGAAAAGAAAGAGAACAAAGGAAACAACCACACCACTTCACACATCTCGTGAAAGGTGATAATTCGTC
>BOPN01000532.1:75000-77500 GCA_017312705.2 Penaeus japonicus | reverse complement strand
ATTGCTGGGATTTCATCTGGCCCAGCTGCTGAGTTTGTTGGTATTTCACTTTCGCTTCAAGAATATCTTTTTCATCGAATATGAAGTCAGTGAGACATTCATCTTCATTACTAATAATACTAAAATGTTTCTGTGGGTCTGATATTAATTTTTCTATTCTTGGGACACTATAGACTTCTTCATAGTTGCAATTTGAGTAATTCAGCTTATTTCTTTGAATCAGTTACCAATGCACCATTATTCTCAAGAGGCCCAATTTCTGTTCTCTTTAACCTGTTGTTTGCATAAGAGAAAAAAATATTTTGCATTCTGTTTTATAGCTTCCACAGCTCTTTTTTCTTCGGCTGCTTTTTAGTTACTTATAGACAGTTTTAATTTATCTTCCAAAACCTTTATCTCTTCGCTTTGATCCTTTTCTCTTGGATTCGATCTGTTGTTTTTTTCAATTTATTAACCTTATTTTTTTTTTTCTTAACATGATCCTTCGATCTCTTGGTATAATATTCTTGTTTCTGTTGTTTTTTTGGGGGACAAACATTCTACAACATCTTTAAATGGCATTATGTGCCGTTCTAGTATATCTTTTGGTGTTAAGAGGACGTCAATATCTTTCAGTGACTTTTTTAGTGTTGCATTTATTTTTTTCCAATCTATCGGATTATGGCTAAAGTTTAAAGATTCGAGACCTCTTTCTGCTTCGGCTATCTATTTTTTACTACTTTTCTGATTATTTAACTTATTGTGATTTCAATTATTTTGTGGTCCGATTGGGCTGTATAAGTTGATGATATAAGTTAGCATCTTCCCTATACTAATGAAAACAAGGTCCAGTATATTTTCTTCCCTTGTTGGAATATTGATGATTTGGTTATGTAAGAATTTTCTTCAAAATCTAAAAGCATTCTCGCTTGTTGTTTTTCATCTTTAGTGGCATTTGCTCCTATCTTTATTTTCTTTGTTTCCCAATCGATAAAGGGGAAATTAAAATCGCCAAGTATAATAATAGCTTCAATTTCCTTTGTATTGACAATGTAATTACTAATAATGCCTAGTGATTCATTGAAAGATGTTTCTGTTGTTCCAGGAGGTCTGTATAAAATAATGTATAGCTCTTTTGTATCTTTTGCCAATACCCCTAGTATTTCTATTGTATTATTAGAGTATTCTATTACAGTATCCATTCTAGTTGCTAATTTCTTCTGATATAAAGAGTTTTCAAATTCTCCCTCTGCTTCTTTTATTTCTATCTTTCCTTATTAACTCATAGTTATCAATTTTAATTTCTTCATTTTTTATGTCTTCATTCAGATGAGTTTCTGTAAGAGCTATCATTGAATAATTGTTGATACTTGCCATGTCCTCTAGATATGTAGGTTTTGTCTGGTTACTCTTTGATATAACTTCTGTATATTTAGCAACATGAGAGTCTCAAATAAATTATTTCTTTGCATGTCTACATTACCTACTGTTGTTAGATAGTTGATGTCGTTTCCCCCTACTTTGGGGGAGCTGGACCTTCCCCCGGTGTAGCGGTGGGCGTTTCATTACCTGCCTTTGTTCGAATAGGTATGCTTCGCAGGACTGAATGTCCTTGTCTGTTGCTGGTGATATACCAGTGTTTTCCTGCTCCGTCTTTTTCTCTGTTTTCTCTTAGTTTATTTATCAATGTTTTTTGACTTTGCCTTTTTTCATAGCTCAAGTCCGGTGATATCCATGCTTCTTTATATTCATCAATTTCCTTTAGTTTCATATTCTTTCCAATCAGTTTCCATTTCTGTTTTTCATTTTCTAATTTGACCTTAATTGGCCTTGGTCTCAAAGCCTCTCTAAAGGCACTCTCAACTTTGATAATTTCATTGAGGTTCAATTTTGTTATGATATCATTAATCATTTTCATATCATTTGTTTTCCTGATTTCAGGATCATTTTCTTCTTTTCTTCTAGATTGTATATAAAGAGCTCATTGCTCGAATGTATCTTCATTTTTCTTCTCTGACTTTTCTTTTGTAGGTTGTTTTGGTTGCTTTTTTTTGTCGCCTACAACCTTCCAGTCAGCCTCATCATCTTTTTTTGGTTGTTCAGTGTCTGAAATATCACTGTCTAGAATATTCTTGGCCTGTTTATCTGATTTTTGCATTACTATATCAGAAAACAGTTTTTTTTCTTCTTCCTGATTTACTTTACTTTGCTCCCCTCTTGGATTTTCTTGTTTCTTCTTTGGCTTTACTTTTACATTTTTAGTGTCTTGTACAGCCTTTTCTGTTTCCAATTCAGCAGCCTGAGTTACCTTTTTTTCTTTAGGTTTTTCTTTTTGCTCTTCGTTTAATTCATGAATTTCATCTTTCAATATTTTTATCTCCCTCAAACATTGAATCTTGAAGTCCTTTAATTCTTCATACATTTTCTGAATTTTTCCAGAATGTCTGATACGGGTGCATATACATTTTCTGCCATTGTGTCCCTATTTTCCTCAATTCTAATTAGTTCTTTAAAAAAAAAC
>BOPN01000532.1:65000-67500 GCA_017312705.2 Penaeus japonicus | reverse complement strand
CATAACCACATTTGAAGAACTTGCAAAAAAACTGCAATCATAAACCCTCTTACAGCTTCTCAGAAAATAATATTTGAAGATAATAACTGATTTTGCTCAACTCACCATCTAATGCTCATTAGGTGAGAGATAATTAAATAAAAAATGGGTAAATAAATAAAACAACAATAACTACAGGAGGCCTATGAATGCATCACCTTGAGCTGCTTCATTTTGGGGGCTCTGCGCTTCATCTGGCGTCGATGTTCACGTTCTTCCCACTTGCGTTGCTTGTCAGGATCATCAATCTGTCAATAAGAAGTAGACTGAGGTAAATAAATCCTTGTTTAATCTGTTAATATTTTATCATCGCTCTATTTCACTCCTCAGATTAGTAACTTCATTATCTTTTAAAAGCAAATGATTCCAATTGCATCTTTAACAAGCAAAAAAGAAGAATGATACTTCAAAACTGGTGTGTCAAAGCAATCTTTCCTCAACTTTATCACTCAATATAATCTTTAACCCATTCACGCCGGGGCCATTCCGGCTTTGCACGGTCGCTATACCGAGGTTTTCGAACGCATCATCCGAACGCTTCGAGATTCTCGGGCGCACAGGCCGCGAGCCTGGGCTGCCCGCTCGCTCACCCCGAGCGCCGGCCTTGGCCAGATATCTCGTCGGCGGCGTCTGACGCGAAAACCACGAAACGTGTCAGCACATCATCCGGCGTGAATGGGTTAAGTCGATATTTCATAAAGTATAATTTTCTGGCTAGTCTTGGCTGGGTTGATCATAATGGTAACAAAGCTAAAACTTCTTTGAGCACATTGTTTTTTACCTTTTTGTACTCCTCATGAATTATTTCAAGTTAAGTGCATCATGTTTTTGTGGAAAAACAATAATTGATGAATACAGAATCTAATACAAGGGGAAAACATCTGTCTTGTGCAGGTAACCTTGAAATTAATATTAATGCTTTAACCTTTTTCACAGGGTTCTATCACTTTTGCACTACATTTTTTTTTTTTTTTTTTTTAAACACAAACTAGTTATTCCTTCAGTTCTGAAACTAATACATCATACCAAATGATAATTTGTATTACTTTGTTAATGTATCATATGTAGGCTCATATATAATATCATAAGTCTGGAAAAAATAGAACACATCTGAAGACCACAAGCCCAGGCCGAACATCTTAAGGTGTGGCCAGGCTTGGAAGAGAAATAGCTTTAACAAGGTATGAATATACAAAGGATCTATCCAGCTCACTCTTTCTAAAATCTACTGCTATTTGCTTTTAGGTTAGACAAAATGACAATAATAAAAGTATGCTCTAGATTTAAGATTTCCCCTAATTTTTGTTAAAGAGTACAAATAAATGAGATGCCACACTGCATGTTATCTGACCTGGAGCATCTTCTCACGTTCCACCCTCTTGCGCTCCTCTCGCTTTTGCTGTGCCTGCTCTGCTCGTACAGCATGAGTCGCCTTCAGGAATGCTTCCTCCACGCGGGCACGATTCTTCTCAGCCTTTGTCTTACCCTGGGGATGGAAGAAGAAAAGGAGAGGGCTGATATATAAGATATTTCGTGGGTGAGTGTGGTATCTTAACCCGTTAACGACAGATGACGTGTTTTTTCGTCATACATGATGCAGGAGCTCTTGCCTGACAATGGGCATCATGACGTTCGGGGATTTTGGATCACTATGTTATTTTATTGTGCTATGAGTAATAAGTGAGTAATGTTGACAATTGCAGTCATAATTATTATAACTGCCGTAATATTAAGCAAAATGGGTTTCAACTCACTTCCAAAACCTAGATGGCACCACTTTCTTCTAGCACCATCAGGAGAGAGAGCCTTGAATGGCACCCATCTACAGTCTCTAGCAAACACTATCTCTACAGAGGGATGGCACATCACAAGTTGCCGACCTCTTGTTCTAAAGTACCGCAGATGAAAGATGTGCTGGCAGAACGAGAGGAGGAAGGTGACTTACACCATGCCCAATGCCTACAATGTGCCCCTGTGCCAGTAGGGATGCCTTTTATTGTGGCACTCACTGTCAAAAGCACAAGTTTCCTTCCTCTTCCCTACCTCTTCATTTTGGATGGTTATAAGTTTCATGTTTGTTCGTGACAGCACACAAATACGAAAAAATAAAGTTGCTTTTTGTCCCCCCTAAAACAGTAATACTTCTATCACATTGAGTATAAAGAAAAAAAAATGAGTTGATATGGACCCTGAACTACAATTTTAGTCATCTGCAGAATTGATGGAACCTGTGATATGACAGATATAAATTTCTAAAAACAGTAAAACACAAAAAAAAAAAAAAAAAAATGACTCTAGCCCTACAATGAGTGACTAAAAGGGAGTGGAAAAAATCAAATTATGTGGCAGAAGCTGCCTCGATCAGAAATAAAACAAATCTATCCCCCGTCGGCAACAGGTTAAAGAATGACGCTTTCTCAGAAGATATATAACCTATGAAAGCATATAGATACCCTTTTAA
>BOPN01000532.1:57500-62500 GCA_017312705.2 Penaeus japonicus | reverse complement strand
ACATGCAAAAGTTTGTGATTGCTCATGTGTGTGTTTGTGTGCATATGTGTACATGCAAAAGTTTGTGATTGCTCATGTGTGTGTTTGTGTGCATATGTGTACATGCAAAAGTTTGTGATTGCTCATGTGTGTGTTTGTGTGCATATGTGTACATGCAAAAGTTTGTGATTGCTCATGTGTGTGTTTGTGTGCATATGTGTACATGCAAAAGTTTGTGATTGCTCATGTGTGTGTTTGTGTGCATATGTGTACATGCAAAAGTTTGTGATTGCTCATGTGTGTGTTTGTGTGCATATGTGTACATGCAAAAGTTTGTGATTGCTCATGTGTGTGTTTGTGTGCAATGTGTACATGCAAAAGTTTGTGATTGCTCATGTGTGTGTTTGTGTGCATATGTGTACATGCAAAAGTTTGTGATTGCTCGTGTGTGTTTGTTTGCATGTATATGTGGGCTTGTGTGTATTGGTATTTGTACATGTGTTTGTTATTACATGTGTGCATGCTTGCTCATGCATTTGCACTTTTGATAATGCAGTTACTTGTGCCATGTGCTGGTTCTTGTACTTAAACACTATCACATATAACACACTCATGCAGGAATTTATAATTCTATCTGACACTAAATTTAAGCTTTGATACAGATTTTGCTCCCAATAAATTGAATAAACTAAGAGCATTTTGAATGGGATTTTTACTTCTTACCTTCCTTCTGTTCCTCTTTAAGACATGAAAGTGAAACAAATAACAAAGCTAATAGCAAGTACAGTGCTAGAATAATTTATCTTATGCATTCTACACTCCTCAATATGAAAATACTACACAACACTATGGGAAGAAACATATTTCTTTGAAAAGACTATGCAACACTATGTAGTTTTATCTCAGTATATGTCCAGGTAAAACATTATTTTTCTAGTTATTTTCAAAATTACTACTGACCCAACCCATGCCATAAAAAAAATACCAGGAATACAACTGTTATCAAGTATAATACATCTGGCAGTGGCAAAGCAAGGACCAGCCAAACAATTTGATATGATCATTACCTTAAAGGAAATGAACAACTAGAATATATTTTCTATCACTTTACTTTGTTCCATATGGCAAACACTGCTCTAATGCCTATGGAAAATCACATGTATATCAGAGGATACTGGCCAATAACTATGCAATATATTGTAACAAAAAATCATAGTCGGCAACTGAGTTGTTGTATTGGATACTGATTTTGTAATTTTGAAGAAAAAAAAAATCATTAACATATGGTCTAGATATCATAGTCCTCAGTTAGAAAAATTAAAACTGACTGTTTTAGTCAATGGAAAATTGGAAAAGCCTTGTTATTCTGTCATTTGCAGTTGCAGGAAAGGAAATGATATCAAAATATACACAAATACACACACAAATACACACAAATACACACACACACACAAATACACACAAATACACACACACACACAAATACACACACACACACAAATACACACACACACAAATACACACACACACACACACACACACACACACACACACACACACACACACACACACACACACACACACACACACACACACACACACACACACACACACACACACACACACACACACACACACACACACACACACACACACACAGACACAGACACAGACACAGACACAGACACAGACACAGACACAGACACAGACACAGACACAGACACAGACACAGACACAGACACAGACACAGACACAGACACACTATTTGAAACACTTCACAGACCACTTACTCAGGCTGCTTGGGTCCAGAATATTGATCAGAGAAGTGGAAGAAGTCGACCATGCCTGGGAACTTATTAAGTACTGCTGTCACCTTGTGGTCACCCAATATCGTAGATGACACTTCACCCAGCTCATTCATCATCACGAACTGTGACCCCAGGCCAAACTTCTCAGGTGACTTTTTCTCAGGGCAGAAAGTGCTCTGTGGGCAGGTTGTGGGTGTTGTACATTTTGTGATCAGAAAAAAAATACTCTTTTACTTTTCTCCTATTTTATGCTCAGTAATCCATAATAATGAGACTGCCATAGTATAGTGGTAATGACTGGGGACCAGATTCTATGTGAAGAATCTCTAAGTAAAGTGGCTTCAAGTACTATTATGGTGCGGAGTTAGGTAGGGCAACTAATCACCCTAGCCCAAAGCAAGCATGATGTTCATGATATAAAACCAATTATCAATAATAAAATTAAGAAGAAATAATTATTAACACAACCATAATATCAAGAGCATTAACAATAATTACAATAATAATAATAACTGACTATAATCACAATCATCATCATCCTCATTATCCAACAAGTATAAATAAGACAACAACAATAATAATAGCAGCAGCATTAACAGAATTTATCTACTTACAATGTCTGTCATCTCCTTGGCCAGTCTGCCTGCTGTTTTCTTGGTAGCAAGCGAGAAGACAAAGGAATCCATCTCGTCTAGATGGACCTTCACAAGCAGCTGGTCACTTGATGGACGTATGAGTTGGGATATCACACCAATCATGTCTTGTCTCTGAGGAGAGGCATGATGGGAGATGCTAAATTGATTTCTTTGAAGTTTGTAGAAGCTTTTCCAAAAATTAAACAGTTGAAAGACATGGTAAATTTGGTATGTAAAGCCAAATAAAATGATCTAATGGTCTTTTATCAGTTCAGTTCAGACAGATTTGCGAAGACGTTGCTTTGCCCGGGCTATATGCACAAGGCGGCCCGGCCTCTGTCAGCTATGAGTGCTGACTCATCTTATCTAATCTTTTATCCATATATGTTTACAGTTGTGTAGGAAATAATTCTTATGCGTACCTTTATAAATTTCAGTTCCACTAGCATTCCTTCTACATTGATACGGCCAGAGCACCATAGTGTATAAACATTCTCAGATTCCTTTTGCAAACCAGCATTTTCTGGTGGCATCTTGCCATCATCCCCTGCAAAAGAATGATATGATTGTCAGTCAGTGTAAATAAAAAATACATATTTAATATGTAAAATATGTACGTAATATAAAATTATCAAAGACTTAATATGAGGTTTATAATTATGACTTAAACAAAACTGCATCTCTGCAACTCCTATCTAATGTAGATTATATTTCATTTACAATTTACCTATGAAGTAAACATAATGAAAATAATGAATGAATAAAAATACAAAAACCTCTTCTTATCACCCTGAAGAACACATTGATATTTTCCCGCTGGAAGCAACATTAAGCAAATTATGCCCCGGCATGAATAGATTAAGCATTACTTTTTGTTTCACAATGGTTACAGCTTAGCCATGAAATTGTGAAGATTATTTTATTCCTCTTCATGATATAAATTATCTTACAATTATTTTTTCTAGAACTTTATCATCGTGTTGGGTATATTCGATCACAAGTATGAAATCATTACGCAAAGTGAACAGAAAATAAAAATACCCCTTACATCACAGGTAAGGATATAGTCAACCCATTGGAGCCGGTTGACGTGATGACAAGTTATGTGGTTTTTGACGCAAGCCTGGCACTCGTGTTGAGCGAGCAGGTAGCCCAGGCTCGCAGTTTGTTAGGCTTATGTGTTCAAGAACCCCAGTATTGCGACCGTGCAAAGCCGGAACAGCCCCAGCGTGAATGGGTTAAGGGGGGACCACTTGGGGTCTAAAGAATAGACTTTTCTAACATACACTAAAATGTTCCCATGCCATCAAAAAGTCATCTCCAACCAGTATTCCTTCTACATGGGAAGACATAACTGTCCACGTGGGACTTAACCGATCCTTGACGGGGCTTATATATGCATAATGCTGCTTCCGCAGGCTAGATAACAAAAGCACGCATTGACTATGCACGAGACCTCTCCCTGCGTAATGCCGCACTGCGCCTCTCAGAGCACTTTTCATCTGCCCCATTGAATGGGGTGATAATTGGAGGTTTTTGTATTTGTTAACATTATTTTCACAAGTGAATAAAAATCTGTCTATACAAATGGAACTCCAATGATTATGTGCATATGCAACAATGTTAAGTATACATATTAAGGGAGAGATCTTAACATTCTAGGACGTCACCCTGGGAGAGCGAGATATTACACTAACGTGATAACACATCAGTGATTGAAGGGACAAGGGCATACCCACAAGAGTATGGTAGTGACCTTCTATGTATCAATCAGAAGCGATTTTCCCCTGCATTTACTAGCTGAAAAAGTTTCATTTGGAAAACTAGGGTTCACTATTCATCATCCCACATCTGGCAACATGCGCTAAGTCATGGCTGTGGTAGTACATGACATGTATCATTGATTGTGCGCATTATACTTCCATTATTTATCATTATTGATTGTACTGATTATCACATTGATTATTTATCATTCTGATTATTACTGATCACTCTATGGATTACCATCACTGAATATTGAATACTGAATATTACTGTCATTATATTGATGATTATTATCATCATATTGATTATCACTATATTGATTATCGTTGATCATATTCTTATTATTATTTCATTCAGAATAGGAGTAATTGACTGAATATTTTGAACTTCCTTTTGGTGCATTATATTTCTAAAAAAGAGTAAGTTGTGTGAATATCTTTCATTTTGGGCAAAAAATAATGTGGATGCAACTAAGTGAAATCTTAAAGAGGCTATTTCTCTGATGAATGAAATTTCCTTTCTAAAATTTTCAGCTACATATATTGGGATTATCAAGGTTTATGTTTTTTTTCTTTGCTATATCATCTAGAGACAAGCAATATGCTATTAATGAAAATGTGAATGTTTTGTTAAATAATTTGGGAAAATCAGTGCATTATCTATGAGGAATTTTACACATCAGGCATTTAGCCGTGTCACACCACCATCATTGGGTTAATGAATAAATAAAAATCAATCAGTAATGAGGCCCATATGAATTTTAAAGCATCACATCATGAAGTTACAATCTATAACTCCTATTTTCATGCACTAA
>BOPN01000532.1:37500-45000 GCA_017312705.2 Penaeus japonicus | reverse complement strand
TAGTGTAATTGTACAATAATTCTGATAGTTATTATAAATGTAATAATAACCATAAGCAATGATGACGGTAACAAAAACAATTCTTGTTATTATTTCAATCATTATCATCATTATTGCTGTTGTCATTATCATTATCGCTATTGGTATCATCATTATCAATATCATAATGATCATTAACTTAACCATTACTTTCATTATCGTTGATACTATCACTGTTAATTATCATGATTATTATCTGTATATCTTTTTATAAATCTATCTATCCTTTTCTCTCTCTCTCTCTCTCTCTCTCTCTCTCTCTCTCTCTCTCTCTCTCTCTCTATATATATATATATATATATATATATATATATATATATATACACGTATATGTATATACATACATATATATATATATATATATATATATATATATATATATATATATATATATATATATATATACACACACACAGATGTGTATATATATGTATTAATACATACATGCATACATATATATATATATATATATATATATATATATATATATATATATATATATATATGTATACACACACACACACACACACACACACACACACACACACATATATATATATATATATATATATATATATATATATATATATATATATATATATATATATATATATATATATATGCATGTATCCATACATGTGTATGTATGTACGTTTTTGTTTTGTTTGTTTGTTTACGTGTCTCCTTCCAAGCAGCACAGTGTCACTCTTGGACGTGTCAGGACCCCAGGTGTGGTACGGACCAGCACCACATTTGACGGGACCATCCGAGCCAGTCATAGCCTCAACATCTAGCTATAATCTCCACTGGTTTCTAGGTTTTGGGGCTTTATCAATATGACTAATTCTTTAACAATGATATTACTAGACGGCTCAACTTTACACTTGCGCATTCTAAATGAGGGTATGTACTCTTCACTCCATCTTTTTCCAGAAACGGCCATCCAGGCTTTGTGCGTGTGCCCACCTCCGACGTAATGCTTCATCTTTTAGCAAACATGCCAAGGGTGTAGACACAAGATATTCTTGTCACCTGACAAAGTGGGGAGAGGTATGTTGTTTAGGGCTGCTTTAAATACTCGCAGAACTAAGTCTGCAGTCTATCGTCGGCAATTCTCAGACGGCCTATGGTTGACTAAATCCCTTTCCTTAGTGAACATATTTGCCTTTCCCATCCCCGCCTATGTGTGAAGCTGTGGATGGGTTGAAGATCCACTCAACCACCCTTTGCTTTAGCGCCTTGTCGACATACACATTCTTATTCCAGTTCCGTATAGCATTCTGTAGAACCCGTTGTGCTGTGGTCTCAGGCGGCATCACCAGCTGCAGTGTCTTCGGACCAAGCATGGCGCCACTACAGTGGAGTGGAGGTTCTGTGGATAATCCCAAACCAATGTATGGAAGCGCTCTCTAGTGTTTGAGGTATATTGTAGCACTATCATGCTGTCAGTCCAGAACACAGAGTCATTTAGAAAGGCCATCTCTAGTGACACCTTCGCTTTGACTTGCGCAGCCAGCGGGGCCGCAGATGAAGCTCACATGAACAAATCCATCGTCGTGTTCTAGCCGAACACCCGTTTTAACAGCATGAGGCTTTCGTGAGGTATCGCAGAAAAGGTGTAGCTGCACTTGTGGCACTTTGGTAATGCGGGCAGCTGCCGTGTGGTGCATTTTTAAGGCCCTCCAGTTCTTTCCGTTCATTGGTCCATTTTCTCCATTTTCGCTCAAGGGGCTCAAAAGTGACTCTCAGTATTTCCACTCACTTGGTCGGCTTCGTGGGTGTCGAACTATAACTCCTCTGCCAGATATATGTCTTTTACATGGGGGCTTCTTTCGCCTGCAAGAATAGTTCTTATGTCCTCCCTAGATTTCGACATCCCATGTTGTGAGCCTGAAACTTCCTGTCTAGTGTCTCTCAACTCAATGGCTAGCTGACAGACGTCGCTTTCGACAGAAGTAAATCATCTGCATAGAATTTTATCTTGACAGTAGCTGAGGATTGGCCGCCTTTTCACCAAGGATTTTGCATAGCTCGAAGGATGTAGCCTACAAGCGGCTCCAAATCCTTCCAAGATGATGGACTAATGAAAATGAGGGGGCAGATGCCCTTTATACCCCTCCTTCTCTCTCTCTCTCTCTCTCTCTCTCTCTCTCTCTCTCTCTCTCTCTCTCTCTCTCTCCCTCTCCTCTCTCTCTCTCTCTCTCTCTCTCTCTCTCTCTCTCTCTCTCTCTCTCTCTCTCTCTCTCTCTCTCTCTCTCTCTCTCTCTCTCTCTCTCTCTCTCTCTCTCTCTCTCTCTCTCTCTCTCTCTCTCTCTCTCTCTCTCTCTCTCTCTCTCTCTCTCTCTCTCTGCCTCTCTCTCTCTCTGCCTCTCTCTCTCTCTCTCTCTCTCTCTCTCTCTCTCTCTCTCTCTCTCTCTCTCTCTCTCTCTCTCTCTCTCTCTCTCTCTCTCTCTCTCTCTCTCTCTCTCTCTCTCTCTCTCTCTCTCTCTCTCTCTCTCTCTCTCTCACACACACACACACACACACACACACACACACACACACACACACACACACACACACACACACACACACACACACACACACACACACACACACACGCACTCACACACTCACACACAAGCAAGCAAATTAATCTGTTGATGTACCTATATGTATGGACGTATAAAGTTTTCATATCCATATCTATATGTATATATATACATCTATAATGCATACGCTATGTATACAAACATGCATATATGTGAATGTATGCATCCAGTCAATATCTGATCCTCAGATAATGACTCAAAACTCGTTATTTCATAGTATCTCCTCCAATGTAGAAAAGAGAAAACGTTAAAATCATGTAGCGTTTCTCACTCCAGAAATATGAAAATAGGCTCATATCATATTTCTAAGAAAATGTAATTATTTCTAGACTAATTATAGTTAACTATAATTATGATATATTACAGATATCCGAGTAAAGTAGTTAAAAATCAGAGGCTAAGTCAAGCAATTCTTGGTGTCAAGCCGTTTTGAGTTCTTGACGTCAAGCTCGAGAGAAAAATAAACCCTCTTTTTCAAGTATTAAGCAAATGTTAGTCCTTATCAGAGCCCCTATTTTTCATGAAAATATTTCTAAATCCAGCCAATATCTTATAAATTCAAATAGTGTCCTACATTCTTCCGTGTGACGACCTAAATACATCACCGTGACGTCACAATGTCGATCCGGCTTGAGAACGGCGGTCGCCCGAATCCGCTCCGAAGAGAAACCGTACGGCGCAGATCAGCTGCTTGTTGACAAATGGGAGGAGAAAAAGCGTCTTGTGATTCGGACCTGTATTTAGCTATTTCACCACGCTTTTAAATCGATTCCATTGCCGATCACTATGTCGTCTGAAATTAACTTGTTGCTAGGTGAGTTTTGAGTCATTTTCGAAACCTTTTTCATACGCAAGTGTAAAAAGTGTATTGGAAATTGGTATTTGGGATGACACTGAGTCATGGACAAGTAATAAGTATGTCACAGAAGAGAAGTTCACTGAAGGGGAATAGCATACCTCATACTGACATTGTTGTATGGGGTACTGCTCTTGACATTGATGCAATGATACTGCAGAAATAGGGTTGCTTGACGCCCAACACACAATTGGCATTGCACTGTTGACACTGTGTCATTGATAACCTATTAATAGGGAAACAGTGTAATGATATGCCCTTTTATGAAATAATTCAGTGTATTCATACCATATCATATTGCTTTGTCAGCATAGAATAGGGTTTAAATTAAAAACTTACATGGGCCATTTTACAGGTCAGGTCAGTGAAAGGCATTGAGAATGTCAGTGTTGAGGTAAAAGGTTAGAGTTCACAACCTTAACACTCAACATTGTATAATATTCAAGCAGTAAAACTTTTTGGGCAGACACAAATACCAGGAATATGTAGCTGTCCCTAGAACCAGTAATATGCTCAAACCAAAAATTCCAAACACCACACACCACTGATTTCTACTGGCACACAGTCAAACATGGGATTAGAACAGTTTAGCCAAACAGGTTATAGATATTAACACAGCATATAGATTGTAACACAGTGCACCTAAACACAGAACAAATAAACTCTTATACACAGTAAGAAGCACCCTTTCTCCTTGCCAACACATTTTACATGCTTAGCCTTTTTTATTCCCCAGGAACCACTTGCATACTTCCTAGTCTTAGGAAGCATATCTGTAAAATGAAGTATGAGAGTATACTATGTGGAATTGCTTGGAAGTATGACCCCTGCAATGCAAAAACAAAGACCAAACAGATGCTGAAGTATGCAAGCTCAATATTGGCCTGAGAGTACCCGATGTTTTGGTTGTTATGAATACGTGGACCACACAAACATAGACAGAAATACAGATGAGCTTTTGTAAGTGGCACTCATTGATACATGAACTGATCTTCAGAAATGAAGGATATTAGCATATTCAGATTATAAATCTTACTACATTATATGCTTAAATACACATCAATGACCCCCCCCCCCACACACACACACACACACTTTTGTAGATGATAATTATGCTAGTATTAAATTTAGATGAAAGTTCAGGGTGGGCTATGGTATAGTATGGTACTGTATGGTATAGTAGGTTAGGGCAAGTGTTTGGCCTTAAAGCTGGAGTAACAGGGATAGTCTCAGGTGGATGTGATTTATCGTGTCCTTAAAACACAGTTCCTTGATGTTGGCACATTTAAAATTCACATAAAAGATGTATTTTTTTTTTGTTTGTTGTATTGGTATTTTCATTACACCTTTAAAAAACTGGAATCTTCAAGTTTCCTTGGATGGAAAATATGCTAATGATGGTTATGCTTTATACATCATAAATATGTAATCCAAATCTTCACAGGTCTTCACATTTCTGTAACTTACCCAATTAATAATAATGACTTGTAAATTTGAATTAGTAGTTATGTTATTACAGCTCTTCAGAGTTAGGCATTTTGTAAAGAAAAATTTGATATGAAGAAAATTAAATGAAAAAAATAGATGTATGTATATATAAATGAAGAAAGGGAATGGACAATTCATAACCATTATCTTTCACAGTGGAATGATACCAGTCCCGTTTTAATTGTTCAGAAATAACGGCCTGAATAAAGTCTGTGAGAAAATATATTAAACAGGATATTTTTATTTGATAGCACAGTATTCATATGGTACAGTTTTTTTTATTTGTCATCAATTTTGAAATTTGACAGTTTTTTAATGAAAATATATCTATATTCTATATAACTATAGTTTTTTAATTCTAGCCAAGGGAGGAGAAAATAAGAATTTTGAAGTGAAAAATAGTGTAGCTTCCAGTTCCCTCTTCAGGTTGCATGCATCTGATAGTTGAAGGTGGGGACAGGTCTCCATTTATTCAGCAAGATGGGTCAGGACATACTCATGTTCTGCTTTCACCTAAATTTATATTCATGCTATAGCTCTTCAGACTTTACACTTTGTTAAAAAATGGTAATCATTTAACCTTTTTCATTGGGAAAAATATATTAAGTAAGGACAGAAAGAATGTTTTCAAACACCTTTGAAGTGCAGTAGGCAATATAAAGAACTTTTATGGCAACTTTATTAGAAAAATCGTACCCCTATAAAAGAAAAATCTGTAGAATTTACTTGTATATGAGAAAATATGTATGTACACTTGTATAAAATCCTAGCAATATAGTGCATATTCTTTTTTACTAAATTCCAATGTTATTTTCTTGCAAAAAATCAAAAGTATAAGGAATAATTTTTTTGTTTAATCATTTATTATTGTTATTATGATGATGATGATGATGATGATGATAATGATGATGATGATGATGATGATTATTATCATTATCATTATCATTATTATTATTATTATTATTATTATTATTATTATTATTATTATTACTATTATCATCATTATAATTATTGTTATTATTATTATTATTATTATTATTATTATTATTATTATTATTATTTTGTTTACTCATTTGATTATTTACTTATTCATTTTGTTATTCTCAGAATCTTGATCTGAACAAATAAATGATGTAACAAACTAAACCTGTAAAAGCTACTCACTTTTAAGGTTGTCATCAATTTCATATTGGGAAAAAAAAAAAAATAGATAAATAAAATGTCCAAATATTGCATTTATGGCCAGTTTGAAGAGAAACAGGTGCTTCAATGTAGTTTATGTTAATTATTTTTTGAATGTTTGTTTCTTTTGTGTTAGATTTATAATATATTGTCCAGTTTTATTATGCAAACAACTAATGATTTTATATTTATATATTACAGAGAAGGCCACAAGTCCATTACTTCTAGACATTGATTGGGACTCAACATTGCATATTGTTGATCTAATACGCCAGGGAGATGTGAAGTAAGTTCTAATTTTTTTTTTTTTTCCTGAATTACCAAAAAACATATAATTCCTTGAAATGTTTTATATACACATAAATAGTTAGTGCAATAATATTTGATTTTAACCCATTCGCACCAGTTTACGTCCTATTACATGGTTGGAAAATATCCCAGGACCTGGGTCATGTCCTGAAACAGCTGAGTTCCGGGCTATTGTGACATGCTGAAATATCAGCAATAGAACACTATATTATTCTTAAATTTGATAATTTTTCATAGTTTTTTAGACTCTGTTACTTTAGGTGTTTGAATGTCATAAAATGTGATATAATGTAAAAAAAAAAAAAATGATGTCACAGAACACTATATGGTATTGACAACACCATGATAATTTCTGCTTCTTGATTGGTTGAATAAAAAGATCTGAGTAGAAAAACTATTGTGAAATCAAATGTGATTGGCCAAGAAATAAATTGAAATGATAAATTACTAAGGTAATACTACTTCTAATTTGTCAATTACCTGTGATATCACATCACATCAGGTCCTGAGGTACAAGTACATACTCATGTGTACAGGTATGATTATATATATTGTTCTTTTCATCTTGTTAAAAAAAAGATTAGGTATAAAACATGTTTTTTGATGCCCCACTAAGAGATTGCTTCCACTTGCCATTGGTATTTTCACATAGAAGTGAAGGATATAGGCAAAGTTCAATAAAATTACACTAGAAAAGCATTGCTATAACATGTTTTTTTACTAAAATAATTCCTCTAAACATAGCAATATTTTTACATTCCTTTATATTGTAGACACATTCATGAAAACCATAAGATTAAGGTGGATGAAAAATGCTGTGTGTGGGAAAACACCCCGGAACGAAGTGTCGCATGAGTTAATCATTGTTAAAACAAAAAGGGATTTAGATTTCTTTTTTTCATAGATTGTTCCTTCATAAATTATTCTGTCTCCCCCATTTATTCATACACAAATGCTTATGAAAAATGAAAATGGTTATACTTACATTATGATGATAGGCATTAATGAAGAGTATATAAGATCTAAATATTAACC
>BOPN01000532.1:25000-30000 GCA_017312705.2 Penaeus japonicus | reverse complement strand
TTTTTACAGGATACAGTTAACATTTTGAGGACCGAAGGTTTCCATCTTCCCACTGTGAGTGAAAGTGATGCTATGTTCACAGCCGACCGAGCACCAGATTGGGCTGACGGTGAATGCTGTCACCGATGCAGGTCACAGTTTACCATTATAAGACGGAAGGTACAAATATCTTTATTTTTATTATTTCTACATGGAAGAACACACTTCATTGATGGTGTTACATCCAATAGCACACCAAGTCACATGATTTCTGTATATTCACTACAGCACCATTGCCGTGCTTGTGGGCAAGTCTTCTGCGGGGATTGCTCTAGCAAGTTCTCCACCATCCCAAAGTTTGGCATTGAGCGTGAAGTGCGTGTTTGTGAGTCATGCTATGATGACATCAACAAGTAAGTTGCATTGCATTCAGTTTTCTTGGAATATGAATTGTCACTAACATATTCAAGGAATATATATCTGTACATTTTATTTAGTTAGAGTAAACAAACCACAGTTGGATGAATACTAAAAAAAGAGACCTTTTTTTCCCTTATATTTTGTATCAATCATCACAATGTTAGTGTCATGTTATAAACATTCAGAACTTACTCTTTAAGCTACATTTGAATTGCATGATATCAACATCTACAGTCTGGCCATCAATATCAGTGTGATGGGGAGGTTTCAAATCTGTTTATTTATCACTGTTTATGCCTGCTAAACTAACCACTTCTTTTGACTGTAAAGGACAAGGCTCATGGGTATGAAAGAGCTCTCTTGGGTTAAAACAGTGGTGAAATCAAGTTGTGCAACTTCTCGAAAGAAGATATTTTATTTCTCTTATTTTTCTGATGGGTTGCTCTGTTTAGGCAAATTGCTGAGTACTGAATGTACAGACTTTACCAGTGTCCATTAATTCTTGTTCTCTATATGGCACACAATTTCAATAAAATAATGTTTGCAGAATTTAAAGTAATTTTTTTTAAGAATGTTTATATATAGTTATTAAATAAGATTTAAGTTTCATCTGTTTTCATTCTTGTTGGGTAAGGAAGTAGTACTATTTGGTTGCATATTTGCCTTTATTATTATGTTTTTCCTTAATGTTATTTTTCTTCTAACATGTTAACTGGTATATTTCTTTAAAAGTGTAATTTGATTCTGCATCTATTATTTTAGTGACTACTTGACTTTAAACATAGATGGAATTGGTATTGTGTGTGATATTGGACCTGATATGAACTGTTTGGAAATTGTTCTTTCTCTCATTTGATAGAAATAGAAATGACACAAAAGTGTCTCCTCCTTCTCCCTCTCCCTATCCCTATCACCAAGATGCACAAATTGCATATTATTGTTTTTATATCAATATTTTACTCATTCATTTATTTGCTTAGGTGTTGATTTGTTTAGTTAGTGTGTATTTGTATGACTGTGCATGCGTGTGTACGAGTATTATAAGGGGAGTGGAGGAAGACCTAGAAATGAAGATACAAATGCAGAATCCTGTGAATGGCAAACCTTCTGGATGAAGGAGAAAGTATTCCAGCCACCACCAGTCTCTAGAAACTGAAGGCTTACCTATTGGAGTTAACATGGAAGAGTGATTGACTCCAAAAGGCCAAAATAGTGCTTCATCAAGGACGTGATTTAATTGTGCATTAAAGGGAAGAAAGTTGGTACTATTTCCTTTCTTTCTTTCTTACTTTATTGTTAAGTAAAATAGACAATTAATCTCTCTGGTACCTATTATTGCCAATTGCTCCATGAATATTTCTTTTTGCCCATTCAAGAAAAGTGACGTGTTATCGTGTAATATGAATATTTCACTCCCTATCACATCATGATCTCTCCCTGTAAATACACATTTTACATAGTTATGTATGCAGATATTTATTGCAGTTGCATTTGTATGTACACATTCTCTGTAATGTGTCAAAATAATGTAAAAAAAAAAAGTACAAAAACCTCTTTTAGAACTTGCTGTGTGTGCTTCTTATCTGCCCGGTGGGAGCAGCATTAGGTAAACATATTCCATTCACGCAGGCTGATATACTGACATGATTCATGGTTTTTGGGTCAGACGCCGGCGACTAGATATTTGGTCAAGGCTGGCGCTTGGGGTGAGCGGGTGTACAGCGCTCACTCGCGGCTTGTGTACCCGAGAATCCCGAGGCCTTAGGCATATTCGTTCAAAACCCCCAGCATTCCAACCATTTAGAACTGGAATAGCCCCGGCGTGAATGGGATAATTGTGTAATTTGACAATGTTAATTCTTGACATATTAAGACTTTGTACTATAATAACGCATTCAAATATTTTAAAGAATTCTATCAAAAAGAAATGATTCATTGTATTTTAATATAATTGTGCTGGGATATAATTTATGTGCTAGTTGCTGCATTGAGATTAACCAGTTAACGATGGGTGACGTGTTTATTCGTCACACATGACACAGGAGCTCTTGCCTGACAATGGGTATCATGATGTTTGGGGATTTTGGATCACTTTGTTATTTTATTGTGCTATGAGTAATGAGTGAGTGATGTTGACAATTGCAGTCAGAATTATAACAACTGCTGTAATATTAAGCAAAATGGATTTTAACTCACATCCAAAACCTAGATGGCACTGCTTTCTTCTAGCACCAGCAGGAGAGAGAGCCTTGAATGGCACCCATCTATGGCAAGTTGGCAAGTTGCCAACCTCTTGCTCTAAAGTACCGCAGATGAAAGATGTGCAGGCAGAATGAGAGGAGGAAGGTGACTCACACCATGCCCAATGCCTACAATGTGCCCCTGTGCCAGTAGGGATGCCTTTTATTTAGGCAATCACTGTCAAAAGCACATGTTTCCTTCCTCTTCCCTACCTCTTCATTTTGGATGGTTATAAGTTTCGTGTTCGTTCGTGACAGCACACAAATACAAAAAAATAAAGTTGCTTTTTGTCCTCCCCTAAAACCGCAATACTTCTATCACATTGAGTATAAAGAAAAAAAATGAATTGATATGGACCCTGAACTACAATTTTAGTCAACTGTAGAATTGATGGATCCTGCGATATGACAGATATAAATTTCTAAAAACAGTAAAACGCACACAAAAAAACAAAAAAACACTAAAATGGCTCCAGCTCTACAATGAGTGACCAAAAGGGAATGGGAAAAATCAGAAATAAAACTCATCCTGGAGCCTGCGTAAGCAAATCTATCCCCCGTTGGCAACGGATTAATAATTGTTATGGCCATAAGAGATTTAGAGTTGAAGTGTGGGGCCCTTGTCATGGATTCAAGACAAGTCAATTATTGTTCAGCACAATAAGCATTGAAAAAGGAGAATTTAAGCCGACTCCATGTGTATGTAGTATGCAGAGCAGTGCAGCCTCCATTGCCAGGACATGTATAAGTGTCATCTGGAATTCAGGCCCATCCTTGCCATGGCATGTTTTAACAGGTGAAGATAATACCTAATACAAAGGAGAATACAATAAGTAATATTGTACTTAACTATAAAGATTGAATATGATGAAATACTCATGATAGATTTTAAACACAGTTTTAAAAGCTTGCATATTAACCCATTGCCGACGGTGGATAGATTTGCTTACTTAATTTTTCTCACTCCCTTTTCGTCACTCATTGTAGAGCTAGAGACATTTTTGTGTTTTGTTTTTTGTGTGTTTTACTGTTTTTAGAAAATTATATCTGTCATATCACAGGCTCCATCAATTCTGCAGTTGACTAAAATTGTAGTTCAGGGTCTATATCAACTCATTTTTTTCATTATACTCAATGTGATAGAAGTATTACTGTTTTAGGGGGGACAAAAAGCAACTTTATTTTTTTCGTATTTCTGTGCTGTCACGAACAAACACGAAACTTATAACCATCCAAAATGAAGAAGTAGGGAAGAGGAAGGAAACTTGTGCTTTTGACAGTGAGTGCCACAATAAAAGGCATCCCTACTGGCACAGGGGCACATTGTAGGCATTGGGCATGGTGTAAGTCACCTTCCTCCTCTCGTTCTGCCAGCACATCTTTCATCTGCGGTACTTTAGAGCAAGAGGTCGGCAACTTGCGATGTACCATCCCTCTATAGAGATAGTGCTTGCTAGAGACTGTAGATGGGTGCCATTCAAGGCTCTCTCTCCTGCTGGCACTAGAAGATTGTGGTGCCATCTAGGGTTTGGAAGTGAGTTGAAAACCATTTTGCTTATTCCCGCCGGCACTGTTCCGTTTTTGCATGGCTGCAATGCTGGGGCTCTGGAACGCATAGGCCTAAATCAATTATACAATTGACGGCGCATGCCGGCACCCGGCGCTATGCATATTACAAAAATCGCCGTCTGTGGACGGCGCCCGGCGGTATTGGGTTAATTACTATTCCAATTTTCTAGGAAGAGTGATTTCAACTCTTATTCTTGGCAATGGGAGATTTCAGATCTCAGATCTTTTTTTTTAAATAAAGTGAATAGTAGAGGCAGCCTCCACTTTTTTTGCCTAATTTCTGCTTTTCGCCTTTGCATTTATCCAAGGGGATCCTGTTTGGGTTGCCATACCCACTAAAACTTGTCCCAGAAAACATGTAAACCCCCATCCCTGCACATCAAGGTTGATTATTTATGGCATTTTTGTTGAATATATATAAAGTAGAATATCTTAATTTCATTTCATGGGGTAAATAATTCATTGGGGATCTTGAGCTAGTCGGAGTCAGTAAAATTTAATGCCCAAAGGATGTTAAACAATGTATTTATCTGAAAATTCCCAGGTATTGCATTTTCGACTAATTTAAGGGTTCAATCAATTCCCTTCAAACACAATAAACCACATATTTCTCAGTTGCTGAAATTAGATACCCCAAAGACAGCCCACAACTAAAGGAGGAGGAGGATTAGGTTCAGAAGTTCAGATAGTTATCATATAAATGGAGTAAAGTTAGTAGATCCAGGATAATTATATGAAAATTCTTTAGTCAATTCAAGAATTTTCATAAACTTACGTCTATCATAATGGAGA